>PVIU01000136.1:274007-437067 GCA_004026605.1 Ondatra zibethicus
TACAGAGTGAGTTCCAGGACACGCTCCAAAGCTACAGAGAAACCCTGTCTTGAAAAACCAAAAAAAAAAAAAAAAAAAAAGGAAAAGAAAAGAAATCCACCTGCCCACCTGCCTCTGCCACCGAGTGGCTGGTATTAAAGGTGTGCACCACCACCACTCAGCTCAGATGAGGAACTCAAGGAAGTCTTACAAACAATGTTTCTAAAGTTAGAAATGTCTGTAGTCAATATGGAGGTTGTTACTTCAGTGTATTGACCTGTATGTACTTATATAGAACGCTTCATTATTTCTGTAAAATGGATATAAAAGAAGCTATGTTGGGGGGAAGATGGTTTAGAGTAGGCCATGAGGTGATCATCTGGTAGGTTTCCTTATTTGCCTCCACTGCTTTTTCTCCCCACTACCACAGAGAGCCACCTCCCGACCCTGTAGTGCACTCACCACCATTGCAAAGTAACAACTTTGTCAGAGTTGTAGGAGTTGATGTGTGACAGAAGAGTCACACAGCTCTCGGTGCACTAGTGTCCTGAAGAGGCTGTAACCTTTTAATGTTCTCCAGCCTCTCAGTGTAGTGTAGTATTAATTAATTACCCGTCCTTCTCCCTCCTAGCCAGCAGCTGGAGTCACAATCCCTGCTTCCCGATGACCTCTCGGCTTCCTTTGGAAAGTTCTAGAAATGTTACTTCAGTTTTGATTTCACACTCCTCTAACCCTTGGCATAGTGTACTTTGAGAGATAAATACAAAACTGCTTCCATCTTGACTCTGCCTTTAAAAATATGAAAGGCAGTCAAAACTGGTTTTTGTTTGTTTGTTTGTTTGTTTTTTGGGGTTTTTTTTGATTCTTCAGTGTAAGTTCGTGAATGGAAACTTTTAATTGGAAAGTCAGATTATTGTTTTTCAAATTAGGCTCAGCGAGAACCTTTGACAAGAGCACGAAGTGAAGAAATGGGGAGAATTGTACCAGGACTGCCTTCGGGCTGGGCCAAGGTAAAAGTCAGAGTTCTAAATTGAAATACAGGTTACTTTGTTTTAAAAAGTACTATTCTCTAGTTATCAATTCTGCTTCGTTATAGAGAACATGAACTCTTCCCCCTGACTCCTGCAGGGAGATATCTCCTAATACGCATCCTCAGGGGCTAGCTGTCACATATGAGCACCCTGACAGTAAAATTTGAAATATAGTATTCCGTAAAAGCAAGCCTAAATTTCTTTGGAAGTTTACAAAGTGATTGCTATTCTTATTCAAATTAGTTCAGGGACTAAAGTGAGTTTGTGCTTAGTCCTTAGCGCACACGTTTTAATCCAAAAGTAAATGCTGCAGTGGGGGTGGCGCTCTAATGACTTTGGTGCTTATCTGATTTTTTTATTATTATTGTTTTCATTTTTCTTTTCCAAGTTTCTTGATCCAATCACTGGAACCTTTCGTTACTATCATTCACCCACCAACACGGTTCACATGTACCCACCTGAAATGGCCCCTTCGTCTGCTCCGCCTTCCACCCCTCCTACTCACAAAGTCAAGCCCCAGACCCCAGCTGAGCGGGACAGGGAGCCATCCAAACTGAAGCGCTCCTACTCCTCCCCAGACATCACTCAGGCCCTGCAGGAGGAGGAAAAGAGGAGGCCAGCTGTGACCCCAGCAGTCAACCGGGAAAACAAGTAAGTTCTTCCAGTTCTAGAACTAGACAGTGCCAGCGATTTAAACCTATCTCCATGTCACCACAGTTACAGTCTCAGAGGGTTCTGTTATTATGATGGAACGAAAAATAAGAAACAATGAGATGTCCTCAGCTTTCCCCCAAATGCTAACTTAATACATAAGAGGATTAATGAATTTTGTATTGATGTAGACATGAAAGTGTCACGTATATTGTTACAGGGTTTTCTCAGCATCATGCCCCAGGCCTCCACTCATCTTTCATAGATCATAATTAATTTTTAATTTTACTAAAGAAAAAATGTGTGTGTGAGAGAGAGATTTCAGTTCTCTCATCTACCATGTGGATCCTGAGGATTGAGCTCAGGTCATCAGGCTTGGTAGCAAGTGCCTTTACCACTGCGCTGTCTCACCACCCAAGAATCTAACTTAGAGGATTGCCGAGTTGGCAGTGTTCAGTACTCAATTTCCAGCCTTTGTTTCTCTCAACCAGTCATGAAGGAGTACAGTCTCGTGTCTGTAAAAACGCAGGCACCGTAATGCCTCCTTTCCTCTGTCCCGTTTATCCTTTCCTGTTTTCCTGCCCTCTCTGCTCACAGGGTGACCAGCGGGTTTAAGTTTCTCAAAGTAGCACATCATTTACTTGTGTTTGGTCACGTTGGGGATGGTGAAAATGCAACTGGCCCTCATGTCCTTAGTTTCTGGGCTGGAGTATAGCTCAGTTGGCAGAATGCTTTCTTAACATACCCAAATCCTGGGTTTGTTCCCAAACCAGCCATGGGGAGGTATACCTATAAGAACAGCACTCAGGAAATGGAGACAGGAGGGGTAGAAGTTCAAGGTCATCCTCAGCCATATAACAAGTTTGAGGCCACCCTGGGCTATGTGAGACCCTCCTCAAACAACAAAAGCAAGAACATGTTGAGTAGTTTCTCCATCTAAGGACTTAACCAATAAGGGATCAAAAATAATTGGCGGTGGAGGCTATAGAAGAACTGAACACAAATAGATGTTTATCTTTATCATTTTTAGCACAGCTTAACAGGTATGATGAACAATCAGAAGTGGTTTAAAGGAGACAGGAAGGTGTGCACAGGTCAGTGCAGACACCATAACATTTCACTTAGGCATGGACTAGCCTTGCATACTGTTACTTTAGGGGTCTTGGACACTGGTTTGGTGTATGTATAAGTAAGTGACTTGGGGTTTTTCATGTATTATATATTATTTGTTAATTACTAAGAATTTTCAATTTATTTTTTTCTGACACATCCCAAGGAAGTAATTAATCAGTTTTCTGACTTCATTTTGCTAGAGAGAGACCTATTTGAAAGAGCATTTGGAATTAATACAATTCAGATGTTAGAAATCTTTACATCATAATGTTATTAAAGTTCATTAATTTGGCAATTTTTTAAGCTATCTCATATATAGTTCATGTATTTTTTTTAAAAATACAGGAACAGAGAAAGATCATGTAGGGAAAACATTGGGATTGTTTGGTGTGTTTTTCCATATTTCCCTCATGGGTAGGGAACACAATGTGGGGATCAGCCAGACAAGGGACCATCCACTAGTCAGGTTCCCTTCACTACAGCGCTCTGGACACATGCGCAGGACCCAGGGGGCATCTCCAGCCCAGCAGAGCCCAGCAGATGCC
Source organism: Ondatra zibethicus (assembly GCA_004026605.1). NCBI lineage: Eukaryota > Metazoa > Chordata > Mammalia > Rodentia > Cricetidae > Ondatra > Ondatra zibethicus. The sequence continues at coordinate 277,327 of PVIU01000136.1, forward strand.
TCTTTCTGTCCAGAATGGCTTTAATTTTTAATTAAGTATGGCCATCCATGTGTGACTTAGTGGCTGGAGGCATAGTTAGGTACCCAGAAGATCTCTGCTTCATTTGAGGACTGTTTTATGATTAGCATATACTTTCATCTTATGTGTAATTTTATTTAGAAGAGTGTAAATATCTGCTTCTTTATTTTTTAAATATTTATTTTTATGTGTGGGGTGTTTTGTGACATGTATGTCTGCGTACCATGTATTATGCCCGATGTCCTTGGAGACCAGAAGAGGGCATCAGGTCTCCTAAACTAGGAGTTACAGGTGATTGTGATCTACCATGTGGGTGCTGGGAATCAAACCCAGATCTACTGGAAAAGCAGCAGTACTCATAATCACACTGAGCTATCTCTCTAGCCCCCTCTTTAATTCTTAAATGTATCATATCTACTACAGTGTAAATGCTGTGCAGATATAAAAATACGCTATTGAGAAAATAGTGACAAGAAAAAGGTCTGCACACGCTCAGTTCAGATACTTTCCTACCCTCTTCATCCCAAACTTCGTCTTCTCTGCTTCCTTCTGCCTCCAGCCATCCTTTCGTATCTCATGTGTTCTGTTGCTCTCCCCAACCTCATTTCCTTAAAGTTTCTTTTTTCTTGTCTAGTAGGTTTCTTTCTACTACCTTTATTGCCACTTAAATATACTATTTAATGTTTAGCAGCTGTGATCTGTATGAGAGAATATACTACATATTTGTCCTTCTGTAATTAATATATAATTTATAAGTACATAAGATTTTATTGTATTTAATTCTCTAATGTTCTAGTTGAGTTAGTATTTCATAATGCTAACCTCTCTGGGCTACTTGGAGAAGTCTGAAAGAGCTTTGGAAGGAACTCAGGACTAGCCAGCGGACCTCTCTCAGGTCACTTTAGATCCAGGAACTCTCACAAGAGAAGTTGTAGGCATGTATTTCATGGGAGGATCCCGGAACACAGAGTCAGCCTCATGCTAAATGTCTTAGAGAACACAGCAGGTTAGTGTGTGGATTGTAAACAAAATTATCGTGGCGCAGCTTCTCCAGCAGGCTGCCTGCCACCTTCAGTGTGGACTCCAGTTGAGATGCTCTGCATAAGGCATCTTGTTCTTTTTTCCTTAGGCCTAAGGCTGAGATCTCAAGACTTTCTGCTTCTCAGATTCGGAACCTCAATCCTGTTTTTGGAGGATCTGGACCAGCTCTTACTGGACTTCGTAATTTGGGAAATACTTGTTACATGAACTCAATATTGCAGTGCCTGTGTAATGCTCCACATTTGGCTGATTATTTCAACCGGAACTGCTACCAGGATGATATCAACAGGTAAAGGAACATTTTGCTGCTGCAGTACATTGTTGAAAAGGGAATCCAGCTGTAATTTCTATCTGCCTTACTTTGTTTTGTACTGCTATAACAAAGAACCCAAGACTAGGTAATCTTTTTCTTTTTAATAAAATAATTTTAATTTTAAAATTTTATTTGTGTATCTGAATGAATATGCACAAACTAGGGTACACATGTGGAGGTCAGAGGACAACTTTCAGGAATTGATTCCCTCTAGTGTAGGTTCCAGGATCAAGTCAGGTTGTCAGCTCACATGGTGGGAACCTTCACCTCTTGGGCTTACTTACTCATAGGTCTAGAGATTGAGAATCCAAGATGAGCATTGTGCTGTTGCAGTGTAGTAGGAGGTGGAAGGGCACCGGGCAAGCCCCTTCATTATGCCCTTTTTCAGCAAACCCAGTCCCAATCACTCGGTCACCTCTCAGAGCCCTATTTTTTTCTTGTTAACTGTGTATTTATGCATGTGTCTTTAGGAGTATGTGCACATGTGAGTGTAGGTATCTGGGGAGTCCAGAAGAGAACACCAGATCCCCTGGGACTAGAGTTATGGGTAATTGTGAGCCATCATCTGGCTCCTAGCAATCAAACCTGGTCTTATGCAAGAGCAACAGTTCCTCTTAACTTTCTCTAGCCCCGCAAGGGCCTATTCCTAGTCTATGTGCAATACCTAAATTTTGAAAGGACGCACTCAGACTGTAGCACTTGCCACTCCGCTTCAGAGGAGTTAAGTTAGTAAAAGAAAAGTATCTTTATCTGCAAAAATACTGGATAGTTATCTCAGGTCTGGTCATAAAGGACAAACAAGATGGCAGACACTGTCAGGGTTACAGCTTCCATCTTTGACTGCAGCCTGTTGATGAGTGTGAGGAGCAGGGCTTGCAGCCAGGATAAGGAAACGATTTGGAGGACCACAGCAAAGTCAGGTTCAGACGTGTTTGATCCAGGCCTGCAGGTGAGTGATTCCTTTGTGTGTTATGCGTGTAATTTGGTGCTGATATCAAGAACCCACTATAACTTAAAATCTTTTCCTTTATTTATCTTTGGTGACTTTATTTGCACAGGTCAAATTTGCTGGGGCATAAAGGTGAAGTGGCAGAAGAATTTGGTATAATCATGAAAGCGCTGTGGACAGGACAGTACAGATACATCAGTCCAAAAGACTTTAAAGTCACCATTGGGAAGATTAACGACCAGTTTGCAGGATCCAGCCAGCAAGATTCCCAGGAACTGCTTCTGTTCCTCATGGATGGCCTCCATGAGGATCTAAATAAGGTAAGAATTGCCTGTCTGGGGCTTCGCAATTCAAACCCCCATTCACCGGCGGTCCTTCAGTTACTATACTAAGCATGCCTACTGAGTTCCCCAGAAAAAAACGGAATGTTTGCATTTACAGAATGAGGCATGTTGGGACTGGAACCCTGGTCTCAACATAAAACATTTTTATTTTCTATATACGTGTTTCCTGAACTAAATTTTTTACAATACTTTTTGAATAATTATTTTTTAATGGTTTTTTTCTCATGGAGTATAATTTTCTACTTGTGGGAGCATGCCATGTTTTGGATTCTTAGATTATTAGGACTGTGCAACCTGGATTTGAAAGGTAATGTATGGTTATTTACTCAAGTACTAATAGGAAGTACTGAACAATTTACAAGTGGTAAAATAGCTATTGGAGGTGTTCTTGTCAACCCTCATGCTTATGAAAGCAAAGTCCTGGTTTTATTAACTGTAGTTTGAACATCTTTGTATTTATGTGTTGTGTGTGTTATACTCTGATGTTCTAAGACTTATCTTCCAAAATAAGAATTGCTCCCTGTCACCAAGTGATGCAGGTAAATAGCTTTCATTAAGCAGTATCTTGACATAAGGACCGCCTCCATCTGTACACAGCTTCTTAGCACCAAGTGTCACCTGTTTCTTCAGAAAAGCCTTTAAGGTCATAGTTCTCAACTAACATGAGTATAAAAATTCAAGCTGTTATGGTGGCTCACACCTAAGTCCAGCACTTAGCAGACTGAGGGAGGAAGATGGTTACTTCAGGGACAGCCTGGGCTACATAGATTGTCTCAAGGGGTCAGGTGTATGTAAATTCATGAGCCTCTAACAGTGAAATTGCACCTGTTGAATTTTAACCCTAATGCCTAGTTACATGAAATGTCTTCTTTCAGCCCAGTGCTTTGGGGCTAGCAAGATGGCTCAGCCTTGTGTAAGAGTGCTGGCAAAGCCAAGTCTGGTGGCCTCAGTTTGATCCTCAAAACAAAAGTAAAGGAGGCAAAAGAGACCCAGCTTCACAGAACTGTCCTCTGACCCCCTCATGCACCTTGACACATGTGCCCGCACAGATCATACACACATGCACCCTCAGTAATAACAGGAAAATCTTTAAAAATGACATTGACTTAAAACGCTATCAGCATATATTATGTATAAATACATGGACATATTTCAAGCATTTCTGTGCCCCCTTACTCTCTCTTGCCCACCTTCAACTCTGGCTAATTGCCTTCCTCCCTTCATATCTTTTTCCCCTATAACTTAGTGAGTTTCATTAGTGATACTCACAGAAGAATTATGAGGTTTGTTTACTAGAACAATGTGTACCTTATCAGTGGTATGTCACTGAAGGAAATATCTCTCCTTCCTTCATCAATCAGTCATTAACTATAAATCCTCAGGGGAGTCATGGGACACATGAGCACCTTTCCCTTCTATGGTACTGGCGTACCCTTGCTCAGATCTGATCTGTGCAGTCACAGCTGCTGTCAGTTTAAGAGTGTCACGTACACCTCTCTCTTCCTTCCGTGAACCTCAGTGTGGTGATGCGTGTGTTCCACTTATGGCTGGGCACGCAGCAGTTGTTTATTCTCAACATAGTGAGCAGTATGAGTCTCGCCAGTCTCCACCGACCCTGCAAGATAGCATCTACTCTTGGAGCAGAACTCAGCCTTCAGCATTGACAGAAGTAGAAGTTCAGACCTCGTACATACTTCAAATAAAAATATATCCAGAAGTTGTAATAAAGGCCAGGCGTGGTGGCACACATCTTTAATCCTAATACTTGGGAGGCAGAGGCAGGCGGATCTCTGAGTTCAAGCCAGTTTGGTCTGCATAACAGAATTCTAGGACAGCTAGAACAGCATCGTGAGACCCTGTCTCAAAACAGAACAAACAAGAAGTTCAAGGCACACCCTTTCAGTAAAGTGGGATTTGGTTAGTAGAATTGTTTTGTAGTACTTACTGAGACCAGAACTTCTCAGTGTGGCTAAATGTGTTAAATGTTATTTAGTGTTATTTTTTGAGTTTCATACTTAACCATCAACACCAAACTCTTAGGTACTAAGAGAAATGAGTTGTTCTTGTTCCTAGGCTGACAATCGGAAGAGGCATAAGGAAGAGAACAACGATCACCTCGATGACTTTAAAGCGGCAGAACACGCTTGGCAGAAACACAAGCAGCTCAATGAGTCCATTATTGTCGCACTCTTTCAGGGTCAGTTCAAATCCACAGTGCAGTGCCTCACTTGCCACAAAAAGTCTCGGACGTTTGAGGCTTTCATGTATTTGTCATTGCCACTAGCATCCACAAGTAAATGCACATTGCAGGTAAGTTTAAGATGAAGAGAGCATGTGTTGATACAAGTGTTATTCGTGTGTGCATAGAAATATGCCTCATCCTGACAGGAAAATAGGTGAGCTACGTCCTAGCCCTTGGAATTTTTATTATTTCCTTACTATTTTATGTGATGGGTCTTTTGCTGGTATATGTCTGTGCACCAACTATAAGCAATGCCCACAGAGGCCAGAGAAGACATTAGATTCCCTGAAGTGAATGCCATGTGGGTGTTGGGAATTGGAACCCAGGTCCTCAGCAAGAGCAAGTTGTCTTAACTGCTGAACCATTTCTCTGGCCTATAGCCCTTAACTTTTTGAAATGGGACTGGCCTTGAATTTGAGCTATTCTTTCTCTGATTCTACAGTGCTGGGGGAGGAGGGGTATAGGCAGGTCACCAGGTGCAGCCAGAAGTTTGTTGACAGTATTGAATGCAGAGCCTTGTGCATGCTGGAGAAGCTCTTCATCAGTCAGCCAAACCCCCATCCGGAAAAGTGTGTATTTTTCAGGAGTTTTGAAAGCTAACTTGGGAAGTTGCATTTGACATTAACTTAGATCTACTTTTTCAATGTATTTTACCTGGTGATCAGACGTATTGTTTCCACATGACAGCAGTATAACTAATAGAATGGCTTGTATTGATATCTCCAATCTTTACTTCCTCCAATAAGTCCACCATGATCCACCAGACCCAGGATAGAGGTCCTTGTGTGTGCTGTGCTGACCCTCTGCACACTGGTTGCATCCCTCCTTATCACAGACACTTGCTCCACCTTATCGAGGTGTCCCTGTATCTACAGCACTCTTACTGCAGAGGGTCTCCTGGCACTCTATGAGGAAGTGAATCACTGAGTAGTCACGTGTGATTTTTTTTCCACTAGGACTGCCTTAGATTATTTTCCAAAGAAGAAAAACTCACAGATAACAACAGATTCTACTGCAGCCATTGCCGAGCTCGGCGGGACTCTCTAAAGAAGATAGAGATCTGGAAATTGCCGCCTGTGCTATTGGTACACCTGAAACGGTAAAGCCTCTGCGTATGCACTAGCAGTTGATGGAGGAGCTCTAATGTCTGTGTAATTTGCACGTTCTGTATTGTCTTTCAAGGAAAGCTAATGAAGATTCTCCAGCAACAATTATTGGCATACATGACAGCAGAATAACAGTACTTGTCATTTTATGTCATTCCATGTGATTCTGTTAATGGAACTAAATTATTACATTTCAGGTAACAAAATTTTAAGTCACGTCAAGTGAAATGTTACACAGTGTAATTCCGAAACAGATTAGCAGATAAAAATTAACATTCAGGTGCTGGAGAGATGGTTCAGTGGTTAAGAGCACTGGCTGCTTTTCCAGAGGATCCATGTTAAATTCTCAGCACCCACATGGCAGCTCACAACTGCCTATAACTCCAGTTCCAGGGGATCTGACACCTTCTTCTGTCTTCTATGAGCACCAGACACACACATAGTGAACAGACATAAATGAAGGCAAAGCATCCATACACATAAAATGATAAAATATTTTTAAATTAACATCTAAATTATAAACTATAACAACTTAAATATGTGTAACATGGTAGTACAGACCTGTAATTTCAGCTTTTGGGAAATGGAAACAGGATGACCAAGAGTTCAAAGCCAGCCTGGGCTTTCTGAGACCTTGTATCAAAAAAAAAATTAAAATGTAAAATCATGCTTTAAAAAAGTGTTTGAGCTGGGTGGTGGTGGCGCATGCCTTTAATCCCAGCACTTGGGAGGCAGAGGCAGGCGGATCTCTGTGAGTTTGAGTCCAGCCTGGTCTACAAGAGCTAGTTCCAGGACAGGCTCCAAAGCCACAGAAACCCTGTCTCGAAAAAAAAAAAAAAAGGTGTTTGATTTCAGGGTATGGGTGCCTTAGCTCACTCATGTTGGAAGTCAGCGTTCTCCTGGTGCATTCTGGGATCTAAAGAGCAAGCTCAGTTCATCAGGACTGCACGTGACTGCTAAGCTATCTCACCAGCCCAAAATAAATTTTTAAGTAGGGGAAAAAGAAGTCATGATTTTGTTTTGTTTTTTCCTGAGACAGGGTTTCTCTGTGTTGCCCTGGCTGTCCTGGAACTCACTCTGTAGACCAGGTTGGCCTCAAACACAGAGATCCACCTGCCTCTGCCTCCCGATGGCTGGGATTAAAGGTGTGTTCCACCACCTGGTAAGAAGCCACAATTTTTTTTTAATTTTATTTATTAAATATATAGTGTTCTGGGCACCAGATCTCATTACAGATGGGTGTGAGTCATCATGTGGTTGCTGGGAATTGAACTCAGGACCTCTGGAACAGTAGTCAGTTCCATCTGGATAGTCTGAGCCATCTCTCCAGCCCAAGAAGCCACAACTTTAAAGACAAAAATTTTTGAATGTTACCTGTGCTAAGCAAAAGCGTTCTTGTCTCAAGTCTAAGCAAGTGGAAGGACAGGGTCCCACACAGCAGAGCACAGCAGTGAGCGCTGCAGCACCACTGATCTCATTCTCTAGAATCCACTAGGAAGGTGCACTTTTCCACACCTCAGGACAGCCATGACTCAGTCTTCCTTCCCTAATGCTGTTACAGGTGCACACCACCACACCTAGCCTGAATTGCATCATTTAAAAAAAAAATCCCTAAAGTTCCATCTTTGTTGTGAAACATATTTTGTTTTGAAGCAAGGATTTTTATTGGGTTATTGGAGATTAATAGGCCAATTGCTTATGTCAGTTTCAATATTGAAATGTTCAGTTTTCTGAAGTTTATAGTTTTGACAAGTGTGTCAGCTGTCACTTGGAGCATTGTGGCAATATAAATGTGGTTGTTTTGTTTTGTTTTGTTTTTCAAGATAGAGTTTCTCTGTAGCTTTGGATCCTGTTCTGGAACTAGCTCTGTAGACCAGGCTGGCCTCGAACTCACCTGCCTCTGCCTCCCGAGTACTGGGATTAAAGGTGTGCGCCACCACCGCCCGGCCATAAATGTGGTTTTAAGTGAGTATAGATTTATTCTGTTAAAAGTTCTAGAACTGGCTGGGCATGCTTATGCACGCCTTTAGTCCCAGCACCTGCAGAAGCAGTTGGATCTCTGAGCTCAACGTCAGCTCCATCAGTCGAGTCCCAGGAAAGCCAGGGCTGCTGCACAGAGAAACCCTGTCTTAAAAAAAGTTCTAGTACTGAAGGTTCTAAAGCAACAGTGTAGAATTGAGTTGTTGAGAAGTAGTTCATTGTGGGAGTTCTTTCTGCACATACAATGTTGTGGGCCTGACCCTTGACACTGTGAATAACAACAACTATGAGGTAGTTACACAGAGGGTTGGAAGGAGCGGAACACAGGTCTCCCTGCAGTTCATTTAGTTCCCCAAGTACAGGTATAAGTCTAGAGTTGCTCTCCCGCAGCTCCTCCTTTGTGCCTTTTTAGTTAGTGTGGTAGCTGGCCCAGGAATAGTCCTGCCTCTCCGTTCTCATCCATTGGGCACATCATTTACTCTCTACATCTCCTCCTCTGTGAAATAGAAGTGAAACTTGTCTTCATCGGTCTTTCCATTACTAAAACAGAGGCCTTATTAAATAATTTTGTCATATGTATTGTGTGTACAGGCAGACACTTGTCATGCCACACACACAGAGGACAGCTTTGTGGAATCCTGTCTCTCCTTCCACCCTTACATGGATTCTGGGCATCAAGCCCAGGTTGTCGCAAGGTTTACGTGGCAAGCACTTCACCACTGAGCATCTTGCTGGCCGTCAGACGGCACAGCTGATGTGAGAGTTAAGAGCTTGCCTTGAAATCCATGCTAAATTGTGAAAACTAGCGCTTGTCTTTCCTGTCAGTGTGACTCGTGTGATGTTTGTTCTGCAGATTTTCCTATGATGGCAGGTGGAAGCAGAAGCTGCAAACATCCGTGGACTTCCCATTAGAAAATCTTGACTTGTCCCAGTATGTTATTGGTCCAAAGAACAGTTTGAAGAAATATAACTTGTTTTCTGTTTCAGTAAGTATCTCGTTAAACTAAAGATGTTTTTAAAACAAACTAAGAAAACAGGAGGCTCCAGCACGTTATTACCTCGTAGGAGAGTGAGAATAGCCAAGATCTGAAATAACTGACTCATGCTAAGTAATGATTCAGTTTCTGTTTGTCTTGCTTGATACAGAACCACTACGGCGGGCTGGACGGAGGCCACTACACAGCCTATTGTAAAAATGCAGCAAGGCAGCGCTGGTTTAAGTTTGATGATCATGAAGTTTCTGATATCTCTGTGTCTTCTGTGAAGTCGTCAGCAGCTTATATCCTCTTTTATACTTCATTGGGACCACGTGTAACTGATGTAGCCACATAAAGAGGTGTAGGTTATGGGTGTATTGTTTTTAAATCGCACAGGTACATCTAATGCTTACAAAGATAACAGAGCGTTGAAACTGGCTATGTAGAGGAATTCCAGAAGACTGGGGGCTGCATTACTAGCACCATATAATCAGGTCAGTGCTTTTATCAAAAACAAACAACTGACATTTAACAAGTATCACAGTAAGCATCCCTATGTATCATTTATTTCAAAACAACTTTTTTAGTCTGCCCCAAAGTTAAAAATAATTCATTAGCCAGACATTTATTATTCTCTTGGTATCAAACCATTGTAACCCTCAGTTTCCTATTCACTGCTATAGCCTTCTCTCATCTCTAGTCCCAGCTCGGTCCACTATGAGTACTCTAGAATGACCTCACGCAGATAGGAATGTGCGTGTACATATTTATTGCACTCTTGCACCTCAGATCGCTGTACATAGTTTAACATGCCCGTCTCTGAAAGCCTGGGAAAGAGAGGTTTTTTTGTTCTTTTGGCCTTTTCTAGGTAGCTGCAGTGCTTTCTTGGGAAAATGACAGGGCAGAACTATTTTTCTGTTAGCTTTGGGCTGTATTTGTGCACTAAATCTTTATTCTAAAAAAAAAAAAGGAAACTTTAATTTTTTAAAAAATTCATTTACATCTACATTAAAATCTTAATGAAAAAAGAAAATATTTGAAACCTTGTAAGTTCTTTCTCCCCCGCATCCAGGTTTGTTTGTTTGTTTGAGGCAGAATCTCACTTATGTAGGTCTGGCTGCCAGGGACTCACCAGCTGGCCTCAGACTCGGAGGTCCCCCTACCTCTTACGTGTTTTCACACAGACTTTATTACCTTGGTTATTCTATAGAGTTAGGACTCTATTCCACTCTTGCCACATTTAAAATAATCCCAGACTTCTGTCTTTTCTGAAGAGTTAAGGTAGAGTGAGCTGCTATAGTCCTGACCTTCCTCAGGGACAGCAACGAAAACTACACAAAGTTCGCTTGTTTGGTTGGTTGGGTTTTTTGCTTTGGATTTGAAAATTTCTTACATCATTCCACCCCATCCTCTTAATTCCTCTCATGTTTCCTGATCTCTCAAATTCATTATCTCTTACGTCTCACTCACACACACAGCTGAGGCCACTTAGTGTTGCTCACATGTTTAGAGCTCACCACTTGAGACTGGGTTAGTGCCAGGGTTCTTGTCCCTGGAGAAAACTGATTCTTCCATTCTTAGCTATCAATTGCCTGTAGCTCTTCATCTAGGGGTAGGCCCTTGTGAGATTATCCCCATCTATGCTGGCATGTCAACTGGTAATGTCACTGTGCAAGTCTCATTGTTGAGATTTTGTGGGTGCCACTTCCTTGTCGTCTACAGAAGACGCTATCTCCGAGCAGTTGCCCTGAGCTGAGATGTAGTGGCTGTGCTGTAGATGTATCTTTTGGGGCGAGTGCCACTTGGTCAGTTGTTGTCTGCACTTTGCATTTTGATTAGTAATGATGCTGTGATAGTCTCCATCCGCTGTAAAAAGCTTCTTTGATGAGGGGTTGCGAGCTACACTACCTGTGGATCGGTACTTAGAATGAAGTTGGGAGTTACACTGGCAGTAGGAGGCTCTCCTCTAGGGCCCATCACCTCACCAGTCATGGGTAGCTGACTCAGTTTATCAGGCATGGGTCCTTTCCCTTGAACGGTTTACATCCACTTAGACCAATTAGACAGCTGCTGGTTATCCCCAAGATGTAAGTGCCACTATTGCACCTATTGGGATACTTGCCTCCTTGGCCATTGTGCTTTATAGGTGTCACAGCTGACTATGACTATTGATTGCTTTCCTCCCTTGGCAGCGCACATAACGTGTTGGGCTATTGTGGGAGCTGGTCCTCAAGTACAGGCTTCCGTCAGTTCCAGCTCAATCCCTTCAGGTCCTGTGTCTAAAGTATGTGGTGTCCTCAGCAACAGGGTCTTAACCTTCAAGTTCTAGAAGGCAACCAAGGGCAGTACAGTAGTCCATATTGGTTTGGGAATTCTTCTTCTTTTTTTTTATTTTTATATTTATTTATTTGGATTTTTGAGACAGGGTTTCTCTGTAGCTTTTGGTGCCTGTCCTGGAACTAGTTCTTGTAGACCACGCTGGCTGTTTTGGGAATTCTTCTAAACAAAGATTCTGAAAGTGTTTTGGGACGTGATTATTTAGCTTACAGGGGAAAGGATAGAGCGTGGGTTTCAAGTTGTAAGATTTATTTTTATTTTCTGTGTATTGGTGTTTTGCCTGTGTGTGTGTAGATGTGTATCTTATGGGCGCTAAGAACTAAACCCAGTCCTCTGCTAGCAGAGAGGACTCATAACTGGGCCATCTCCAGCCCTACAGGTCATATTTGCACTTAACTTTTCCCGTGTGTTAACAATCAATCTTGGGACCTCATACATGCTGAGGAAACAGCCTACCACTGAACTGTACACTCACATGTGTGAATAATTATTTGTGTTGGGCTGGATAGATGACTCAGTGCAGACCCCAGTTCAATCCCCAGGACCCATATGGTTGAAAATGAACTTCCACAGGTTAGCCTCTGACTTCCATGTGCACACAGATACAAAATAAGTATAAAAGTTTTTGGAAAATAATTTGGTACTTATGAAATATATTGTGATAGGAACCTGCTGCATGAGACATTGACCTTTGGAACCTACAGTTCTTAGGCTCCTGTGATGGCTGTGCATGGCTTCCATGCTGCCCTGAGTGAGCAAGGACCTGTGTTTTCTTATGCTGCACACTTGTCTTATACAGGCTATCTGTGAGACGTACAGACCTCAGCGATGTAAGCAGGTTGTAAGGATTTAATGACAAAACACATTGCACTGCAGTTCCTGGTGGCTGGTTTGCAGTGATCAGAGCGCTGTCCTAGCTCCTGCGCTTCTGTATCGGTATAGAAAAGGGCTGGCAGCTATAAAACAGAAGATAGGCTGTAGCCGTTTGAACTGAAGTGTCTGGGATCTCACTGACTCGGGTGTCGTCAAAACTATACCAGGCCTGAGTTACTGAGTTCTTGCAGAAGGCGGTGTAGTGTCCACCATCCAGATCGCCAAAGTGGTTCTAGGAAAGAAAGGGTTTAAGACATGGTTTCTACATGCAAATACTCTGACGGAATAATAAAAATCACAAGGTCAGAAAACTTTTTAAATTGTCTGTTGAACTGAGGAAATAGTTTTGTCAAGTCTTACCTAATATCTGACTTGAATTGCTTATCTATTGTACTCATTGACTCCTTAATAGAATTATAAAGGAAGTCGGGCAGTATATATAAGATTTAAAATTTTTTAATTATTTATATATAAAATTTTAAATTATTTTAAAATAATTTATGTGGCCAGGCAGTGATGGAGCATAGCTTTAATCCCAGCACTCAGGAGACAGAGGCAGGAGGATCTCTGTGAGCTCAAGGTCAGCCTGGTCTACAGAGTGAGTTCCAGGACAGGCTCCAAAGCTACACAGAGGAAACCCTATCTACCTCAAACAAAAACAAAAACGGTAATTTCTGTGTATGGTTAGCCTGCCTATCTGCATGATGACACCCGAGTCAGTGAGATCCCAGTGTTCATGGGGGCCTGGAGAGAACATTGGATCCCTGGAACTGGAGGCACGAATGCTGTGAGCCTCCATGTGTATGCTGGGAACTGAACCCTGGCTTCAGGGTCTCAATGCTACAACAGTAAAACTGAGTAGCTGGCAAGAAAAAAAAAAAAAAAAACCAAAAAACTATGACTATCAAGGCCTAAAATATATCTTAGCTGGCTTTTTTTTTTTTTTTTTTTTTGAGTCAGGGTTTCTCTGTAGCTTTGGGTCCTGTCCTGGAACTAGCTCTTGTAGATCAGGCTGGCCTTGAACTCACAGAGATCCGCCTGCCTCTGCCTCCCAAGTGCTGGGATTAAAGGCGTGAGCCACCACCGCCCGGCTTACAAAGTTTACTGACCCCCTCATATAAAGGAAAGAAAATAACATCAAGTGATAACTTTAGAAATGCTTCCACCTTGAAAGCCCTAACCCTACATCTGTGAACAGCAGGGAGGAAGACTTAAGGAGTCCTAAGGCTCATACCTGTAATCCTCAAATCCTGTAAAACCATTCACTCACTAGCACTAGGCATGGTGGCTGAAATCTCAACACAGGAGGCCGAGGCCCTTGGAAGATTGAGGCAGGACTGCCACAAGTTCAAAGCTTGGATCCTGTAGATCCTGCCTCAAAAATAAAACGTCTAGCTTTTTTATTTTAATTTGTGTGTTTCCCTGAGCACCATGTATGCTGGTGCATGCAGAGGAGGTCAGAGGAGAGTTTTGGGTCCCCTGGAACTGGAATCACAGATAGCTGTGAGCCATCACGTGGGTGCTGGAAGACAGACCGAGGTCCTCTGCAAGAGCGGCCAGTGCTGTCAACCACTGAGCCATCTCTCCAGCCCCTTTCAGCCTTTAGGAGGTAGATACCCATTTATGTTTCCCTAATCTCCATCTTGTCTCTTCATATCATAAATGGAGGAAGCAGAGTGAGGTGGGTGATAGATGACCTGAGCACTTGAACTGTGAAGCCACATAGGAGCCCTGGGGTAGGGCTGAGGTTCCAGACAGTAGAAGCTGGACTGAGGTCTCCACACCTCAGTGGAAGGACAGACTAAGGCACTTGCCATCAAGCCTGATGACCTGAGCTGAGTTTCTGGAACCCACGTAGTGGGAGGAGGACTGATCCCTGCAGGCTGACCTCTGACCTCCACACATGCCAAGTAATCTTTCAAATATAAACCATTAGTACTAGGCATGGTGGCCGAAATACCAGCACAGGAGGCTGAAGCAGAAGATCTTGAATTGGAAGCCAGACTGAGCTAAGGGGAAAAACTGCCTGAAAAAGAAAGCTAAACAAAACACCAAGGAACTGGAGAGATGGCTCAGAGGTTAAGAACACAGACTGTTCTTCCAGAGGTCCTGAGTTCAATTTCCAGCAACCACATGGTGGCTCACAGTCATCTATAATGAGATTTGGTGCCCTCTTCTGGTATGGAAGCACACATGGAAGGAATGTTGTATATATAATATGTGTGTGTGTATATATATATAGTATTGGGGGCTGGAGAGATGGCTCAGCAGTTAAGAGCATTGCCTGCTCTTCCAAAGGTCCTGAGTTCAATTCCCAGCAACCACATGGTGGCTCACAACCATCTGTAATGAGGTCTGGTGTCCTCTTCTGGCATGCAGGCATACACACAGACAGAATATTGTATACATAATAAATAAAGAAATAAAAAAAAAAACCACCGACACAAAGCATATGATGGATGCTCAACATCATAGGTCATTACGGAAATGCTACTTACAACCACAGGCTACCAGTACTTGGGTGTGGTTCAAGACCTGCCTGGGCTACAAGAGCCTCTGTTTATAAATAAATAAATAAATAAATACTTTGTTTTTTGTTAAATACTTTAAGAGCTGGGTAATATCAGTCAAGCAAAGAGAATGTATGAGCTGGAACATGGCGTATTGATTGGTAGAACAAATGACAGTCACTGGAAATCAGGTAGACCTCTTCAAGGGTTAAGTAGACAGTTACCATATGTTCAGCAATTCCCTTCTAGCTATTTCCCCAAGAGAAATCAAACTGTCCACACAAAACCCTGTGTGTGACATTAATGGTGACGGTCATGAAGTAGAGCCGTCCAAGGACCTCTCAGTGGATGAATGGACTGTGATGTGTTTACATAGTACAAAGTTATTTGGCAACAAAAAGAAACGAGTACATGCTACAACACATGGAAGCCCTTAAAAAACATGCTGAGAAACAAACACCACTCATGTCTTTAATCTACTGTAGGGCAGGTCTACAGAGTGAGCTCCAGACTGACCGAGCTACATATCAGAATTCTGTCTCAGAAACGAAACCCAGCATAAGGCAGTTTATGGTTCCGTCTGTGTGCTATGCCTAAGCTGGCACACGAATAGAAACAAGAAGTCCTTGGGTGGTTGCCAGGCTGGTGGGGAGAGGAAACAGTAGGAATACTGAAGCTGTTCTAGAATGTAATTGTGGTGCTAATGGACAGCTATGTAAATATATAGCAGAACCGCTGAGCTGTGCACACCTAAGTGAAGTTTCCAGTTATCCAAGTAAGTATTTTTAAGTCGGAAAGACAAAAAAAAAAAAATAATTTACAGCCAGCCAAAAATTGAATGAAGTTGTTGAATACAGACACCACACACATCCGCACACACTATGGTTGGACAGTGCTGCCCATAGACCACAGGTGCAGGCTTTGTCCCCAAAATGTGAGGGGGTAAAAACCTTAGAGATGGGAACTTCTGAGAGAGCATTAGGTCAGTGGGCATATGTCTCATCTCAAGATGTGAGTCATTGTCCTGACGCGCCTCTGCCAAGGCATGCTAGGCAAATAAGTACCCACAGTGCGGCAAGACTAAGTTTTTCCCAGATTTAAACCTAGAGATGCACACATCCTAGGCAAGCAGTCTGCCACTATAGCCTCAGACCTGTAACAGTAAGAATACACAGACGAAAGACGTAAGACCTGTTTTCACACACACAAAACAAACCTCAGTAGGGCACGCTTAGTACACACCTCAAGTCCCAGCACCCAGGAAGCAAGTTCAAGGCTATCCATTGTGAAAGCGCAAAGACCAACTCAAGTTCAAGTGCTGTCCCACCATACAAACAGAGCAGCCCAACAGAAAGCTACCAAGTACAGCAGGGGCTTAAGGCAGCCGCACTTCCTGTTGCTGCTGCTGAGCTGTGAACTGGAGCAACTTTGGAATGCCACCGTCTGAGTCTCTAATGCTGGCATATGCGTACCCAGCCACCAGTATCCCACCCCTAGAAACAGACCCCAAAGGCCCATGTACTTCTGTACCACAGCAATACTCATGGTCTAGAGCACTGCAGACAGCAAAAGAGTAGGCTATGGTGACTTCACACAGTGGACCCTATCCAGTGGCCATAATGAACTATATGTGTAGCAGTGCGGATGCCTTTCAGAACAACTGTGAGCAGAAGGACCAGATCCTAATGAGGACATACTGCAGAATGTATTTGCATAAAGCACAAAAGCAGAGTTGCCGTGTTAGAGGTCTTGTTTCTGCACCCGAGGAGAGGTGAGGACAGTTACACACGGATGGTAATGTCTGAGCCCTGTTTTCTGTTTTTGTTTTTTCAAAACAGAGTTTCTCTGTATAGCCCTGACTGTCCTGGAACTCAGTCTGTAGACCAGGCTTAACTTGAACTTAGAGATCCACGTGCCCCTGCCGGGATTAAAGGCGTGTACCATTACTGCCCAGAATGGACCCTGTTCTTACTGCATGGATGTGCTCACTGGACAGCTCGCCAAATTTCCTTTAAAAAGCGGTATTTTTGGAGACAGGCCCAGGCTAGCCTCAAGCTTATACAGGTGAAGATAACCTTGACCTTCTGGTCCTGCCTCTACCTCCTGAGTGCTTAGATTATAGGTATGCACCCCCAGTGGCAGTTTATGTTATGGTGCTGTAGATTGAAACCAAAGCTTTGTGGATCCTGGCAAGTGCTCTATCAACAGCCACATCCCCCAGCACCTCCCCCCCCCGTTTTTATTTGTATAAAAACAGGATTTTCTACAAGGAGGTTTAAGAAATGCCAGCACTCCCTTATACTGTCACAAAAAGCCAAACAGCAAGAAAAGAACTGCATTGTGAGGTGAGGTACTAAGAGCAAGAGAGCGAACAGCACAGTGGCATGAACTCTATCTACTCTGGCTACCCCAGCTCTATAGCAGGGTGGAGATGACAGAGACTGCCCACTCTCAGCAGTGTGGCAAAATGGCTGCCACCCTCACCTCCACGGTGTTGGCCTATGCACTATCAAGCCATATGTATTATGGCAAACCCAGCTAGTGGAAAGTCTGGTAGCCCACACAGGCTTGCAGCTAAACTAGGTAACTGATCTGACAGGCATCTTCACAAGTAGTCTGACTTTGGAAACCAGTTCCCACCCTCTTTCTGCCATTTGTCAGGATGGCGTGGCCAGGAGCGGTCTGGATAAGGGACCTGTTGTCTCAACGCAGTATACTATAGAAACCTCTGCATCATCCATTTCCAGGGCCCCATAGACATTCCACTCCCCTGCATAGCTCAGTAGATAGCTGCATCGCAAACCAAACAGCCCGGCTGTCTGACCCCAGCTCAGCCTCACTGAGTGGCCAACCCAGGTGGTGTGACATGGTAGGGAGTAGAGAACTCTCTCAAGCATTGGAGAACCAGAGGAGCCTTCCCACAGAGGCCAGGCACATGGGAACTAGATTCCCACAGTATTGCATCACTCTGGCCACGCCTCTCTCACAGTGCTGCATGTATCTGCCGCGCCACACAGGTGCAGAGAGGCAACATTACATTCCAGCAGAGGCAGCACCAAGTTTAGGACCCGAAGGTGCCTTTGAGTCTTATCTAGAAATAGCAAGTCATACTGTCAATGTTTCTGAGCACTAGACTCACCAGATGCCACATACTGACACCAGATGCAAAAAACAGTTGTGACTTAATGACCCGAAATTCAACCAGTAGACCTGAGAACTGCACATCTTCAAATCCAGGCAGAGAAGATGGAGAGGAATGAATGCTTCTGATAATAGAAGGTTCCAGAACCAAGGGACACTTTCTCCAGACAGCACTTAGGCATAGCAACAAGACTGGGAATGAGCCTACCTCAGCATCTGGCCAATTCCGACAGACTGGAATTAGGATATGCTTCTGTTAGCAGTGAGATGGATAGTGGTGGTGATTTCAGAATAGCCTGTGAACGGTCTGCAGAATCAGCAGGATAGCGCTGCATGGCCCTGCTTATCAGTCTGTGCCAAATGAGTAAAGGTAAATGGGAACGTATGTATGAATGTGTGTGAAAATTATACTACAGAGCCATAGTAACAAAAGCAAACACACAGGTCAGTAGAACAGAACAGGAGAGCCAAGAGTGAGTCGAGTACAGCCACCTAATTTGTGTTTAATATATTACCTACATGCATGTCTGCACCATGTGCATTCCTGGTGCCCATGGGAGCCCTCTGGAACTGGAGTTACCCATGGTTGTGAGCTGCCATGTGGGTCCCTCTAGTCGAGCAGCAAGCACTAACCACTGAGCCACCTACTTTTTGACAAAGATGCCAAAAACTCCTGCAGAAAAGACAGTATCTTCAACAGATGCCTCGGGGAAACAGGCAGCTACATGTAGAATGAAAGTAGATCCGTTCCCCACATACAAAAATTAATCCCAGACAGATCAAACCCATTAACATAAAACCCGAAAATTAAAACTCCTATTGGCAAAGGTGGGAGTATGAGCAAGACATGAGCATGGGAAAGGCCCTCCTAACAGGACTTAGCAATTAGGAGATAAGGCAAGTGGGACCTCATGAAACTAAATATAGCGCAGATGTGACTTTACCCGAGGTGCTTGTCAGCTGATGACAGATAATAAAAAGGTCCATACACATACACAGCCAGGCAGTGGTGGTGCACGCCTTTGATCCCAGCACTTGGGAGGAGGCATAGGCAGGTGGATCTCTAAGTTCAAGGCCAGCCTGGTCTGCAAGAGCTAGTTCCAGGACAGGCTCCAAAGCTACAGAGAAGCCCTGTCTCAAAAAACAAACAAAAAACCATATACATGATGAAATTCTATTCAGTACTAAAGGAAAAAAGAAATTAGGAACCCTGCAAGAAAGTTGACGGAACTGGAAAATACTAAGTCAGGTGAGCTAAGCCAGGCCCAGAAAGACAAATACTGCATATGCAGATCCTCAGTTCAATTTTCAGATGTCTACGTTGTCCGTTCTAGTGGGCTCCCCTGTTGGTGAGGTGAAACAAACCAGAAGGGGAGAAGTGAGCCTGTCTGGCTCGTAGGTTCTAATCTCAGCCCATCACTGAGGGAAGCCGAGGCAGGAACCTGGAGCAGGAACTGATACAGAGGCCATGGAGCAGCGCTGCTTGCTACCTTGCTCCTTCATGACCTGCTCAGTTTGCTTTTTTTATGCCATCTAAGACCACCTGCCCAGAGGTGACACTGCCCACAGTGGGCCAGGCCCTCCCATGTAAGAGAGGAGGAGACAGCGGATCCCTGAGGCTTGTTGGTCAGCTAATCTAGCTGATCAGTGAGAGACCTTGTTTCAGAAGGTGGAGGGGCTGGGAAAATGGTTCAGTGGTTAAGAGCACCTGCTGTTCTTGCATGGGACCCAAAATCAATTCCCCTGCACCATCACTGGGCAGCTCACATCTGCCTATAACTCCAATTCCAAAGGCTATGACACCCTCTTCTGGCCTCCAGAGGCATCTGCAATTATGTGTGTGCTTGCGTGTGCGCGCACACACACACACACAATAGAAATTTTAAAACTGTTAAACAACTGACACCCACCTCTGGCCTCCACACACAAATGTCACAGCATTGTTCTAGGCAATAACTTTTTTAAAATGTGATCCCAAAAACACAGGCAGCAAACTTAATAGATGATGGAGTTGCGTAACAAAGACAACTAGAGTGTGGAGGGAAGACCCATAGCGTGCGAGAAAATATTTTCAATCCGTTTATCTGATAAGGATTAGTATACAAAATATGTAAGAAAACAACTCCCGCAAGAAACAGCAAGGATTCTGGGCTTCCACAGAGACTCACACAGTGCCTGGTCCACAGAGTGAGCAGGTAAGAGTAGAAACAAATGAGCAACCTGGAGTAGAACCTAGGTGAGGGGCTGGAGAGAGGCTCAGTGCTCTCCCAGAGGGACTAAGCTCACAGCCACCTATACCTCCATCTCCAAGAGATTCATTGCCCCCTTCTTGCCTCTGTGGTCACTGTGTACACATAGGGTACACACACACACAACTAAGATAATAAATATAAATCTTTAAAAACAAAACAGCCTTGTAAATTCCCACATTCAGCCAGGCATGGTTGCACACACTTGTTACCTCAGCATTTGAGGGAGTGAAGACCCCCCAGGAGGGAATTCAAGACCAGCCTGGGTTATATGGGACCTTGTCTGAAAAATAAACAAGGTTTCCAGAAATGACACTATAAATACAATTATTAAAATGAACAATACCTTGGATGTACCAATTCTTAAAAAAAAATAAGTAAATGGAGAGAGAGAGGAGAATGAAGCCCACCCTCTTCCAGGGCCCACCCAGAACCTTCCCCTCTCGTCTGGATGAGTCGCTCAGGCAGTGAGTGCACACCATACAGCAGCCTGCCAGAGTATGTGCTGCAGGGCAGGAGGCCTGGGGTGAGGCCAAGAAGCCGCGGTTTCTAATAGAGGTCCTGACGCTCTGGCTGTCTTGTGCTCAGTGGCTACCGTAGCCAGGTTCCAGCCACCTTTCCTAGCACCACGCACTGCAGTTTGAGAGATGCTTGCTTATCTCCTGATGCACCAGCAATATGCCACAAGCTCTATGCGCCTATCTCTTCCTGAGCTGACTTCCAGTGCCTCGGCTAATAAGTCTAAAAATAATAGGAACTTTTTAGATACTTGGGGTGATTTTCACATAAGTGTGCATCTTTTCTTAACGCACATACTTTTTAAATATAAGCTCCACTTTTTTTGGTGAAGATTTTCCTGAATCACGGGTTGGAGAGATGGCTAGTGGTTAAGAGCACTGGTTACTCTGGCCGCTCTTCCAAAGGACCTGGGTTCAATCCCCAGCACCCATATGGCAGCTCACAACTGTCTGTAACTCCTGTTCCAGGGGATCTGACACCCTCACACAGACAAACATGGAGGCAAAACACCAATGCACATATATTTTTTAAAAAAAAGATTTTTCTGAATCAGAAAGGGATACAATGAGAAGTTAAAAAACTAAGATCTTGGGACACAGCACCTTTGAAACTCACATTAATTAGCATCTCCATCTGATGGGAGAGAGGAAGAAGTCACTGTGAATGCCAGAGTGTAGGGAGGCAGCTCTGTGGAGAAGGGTAAATGGTACAAAGGAGACAGGCGGCCTCCAGGGGAATAAGGGAACATTGTGCAAGTCTGGGGGTGGTTCTGAACCATGGAATGCAGAAGACTAGACATAATGCCCTCCCCTCTTTTATTTTTTTTAATATTTTTGAGACAAGGTCTCACTATGTAGCCCTCACTATTCTGGAACGTACTACATAGACCAGGCTAACCTTGAACTCAGACATCTGTCTACCTCTGCTTCCCAAATGCTGGTGGTGTATGACACCACCCCGACTTCATTTTTTAATATACTACTGAGCAATAAGATGAACTGTCAGATTCAATTTCAGCATATCAGAGGGTCCTGTGGCAGGACTACACTCTGGAAGGACCCCCACCCTCAGACATAACAGCTCACACCATGACCCACGGGCCCAGAGAATGATTCTCTGCTCAGGTTGCTTCCTCCGGGAGATTCTGGACAGTGGTGTGGCTAGGCCTCTGTACCAATCACAGTCGACTTAGAGCCAAAGGGAGCCGCTGGCACAGGCTTCAGCCAGGCATGGAGTCCTGGGGCTCTCAAGTGCCTAGTGTGTGGGTGCTGGCTGGGCAGTGCTTTCCGATTACACAGGATGAGCTAGTAACCCTAGGGGTGCATGTGGCCAAGACGTATAGCTCCGCAGAGGCCACCTAATGGGGGAGGGAGAAGGCAGAGGATAGGATGTTCTATTCCTGTTACACTCACCACCACTGCACAGAGGTTGTACTTCGGATGTTTCCGGAAAATTGGACAGATGTAAGGAGTGAGGTCCAAGTTGGTGAGTGGGTAAAGGATTTCTGTTCTCAGCTTCCTCTTTACTGTACCCTGGATGTCAAACCTGGAACAATAACCAATGCATGAAATTTAAAATACGTTTGCAAGCCACTGGTGAATGAGGTCCACAGGCCTAGACACACTCCATGTACAATTAGGGTAATTTTGAGATGATTATCTGGTATATAAATTACTGCCTTCTTGAAATATATGTATTTAGAAATGCCAGACCCTTTGGCCTCACCAAAGTGAGTCAGCGAGAGACTGTAGACCTCAGCAAGCCCTGCCTGGTGGGGAGAGAGCAAGGCATGCACCTGCCTGGGGGGATGGCACAAAAGCTGCCACCGAGGCGTGAGTCAAGCCACCTCTGTTTCTTTCTCCTCTCCTTCCCTCCTCCCCCATCTCTCTCTCCTCCTCCCTCTCTATCTCCCCCTCTCCACTTCTCTCCCCAGAGTCTCACTCTGTAGCCTTGGCTGCCCTGGAACTGTATAGTCCAGGCTGGCCTCAAATTCAGAGGCTTGCTGTCTCTCCCTCCAGAGTGCTGGGATTAAAGGCGCATGCCACCACACCTAGCATTATGTTAGTGCTGGCACTGTTGGCGTCCCGGTTTCCAAGCTGAGATCTAAAGCTAATTGTAATGTTTTAGGAAGAAATTCTGTTCAAATCTTTCACAATAGAAGTCACCAGATCTAAGCTTGTACCAGAATCATTCAGAACCTTTAAAAACAATATTCACTCAGAAAATGTGCTGATTTAGGTATGAGGCAGGGGAATTACTAGATGAGATGGGTCATTCTTAGGCCATAAAGCAGGAATGCCTATTCCTAAAAACTAAGGGAATGCCCTGTGTTGCGCTTTGAATGAAAATGGCCCCCGTAGGGAGTGGCACTGTTAGGAGCTGTGGTCTTGTTGGAGGAAGTGTGCCACTGCGGTGGGCTTTGAGGTTTCAGCAGTTGAAGCCAGACCCAGTGTCACTCTGTCTGTCTGCTGCCTGTGGATGTAGAACCCTCAGCTACCTCTCTAGCACCCTGTCTGCCTGCACACCACCGTGCTTCCTGCCATGATGATGATGGACTAAACCTCTGACCTGTAAGCCAGCCCCAATTAAATGTTTTCCTTTATAAGAATTGCTGTGGTCATGGTGTCTCTTGGTCGGCGGTGGTGGCGCACACCTTTATCCCAGCACTCAGGAGGCAGAGGCAGGCAGATCTCAGTGAGTTCAAGGCCAGCCTGATCTACAAAGCAAGTTCCAGCACAGCCAGGACTGTTAAACAGAGAAACCCTATCTTGAAAACAACAACAACAACAAAGAGTTGCTGTGGGCATGGTGTCTCTTCACAGTAATAAAGCCCTAAGACACCCTATGGCCTGGTCTCCTAGGCAGGGATCACCCCCAGAAACATCAAGAGTTTTATAGACTGGGTGTTCATGCTACACAATGGAGCAACTTTATTCACGTTTGCCCAGACTGAAAGCCAGGCCAATGGCCACCAGCTGGCTAATGGAGAAATAACTGTACATCTACAGAAGGGATGAAAACACAGCAGTGGCAAGGACCTGCCACATCCACACCCAGACCACCTCAAAAGGCATCGGATCAAGAGAACGGAGCCAAACTCAAAAGGCTGAAAGCAGCCTGATGCAGGGCATTCTAAGAAAGGCAAATCTGTGGGGACAGAAAACAGATCAGTAATCCATGGGGAGGACTATGGGGATGGGTCAGGGGTAAAGGTACTTGCCATTCAAGCATAAGGAGCTGAGTTTAGATGCCCGGCACCCATGTCACTGCTAGGTAGCGTGTGGGCCACCTGTAACCCCAGCTCAAGCTGCCTAACTGGACTATCCAGCTTGGATTTTGCAGGAAAATGGATGGAGCTAGAAAACATTATTTTGAGTGAGGTAACCCAGACACAGAAAGACAATTATCACATGTACTCACTCATAGGTGGCTTATAAACATAAAGCAAAGAAAGCCAGCCTACAAACCACAATCCCAGAGAACTTAGACAACAATGCAGACACTAAGAGAGACTACATGGGAAGTAGAAAGTATAAAATGACAAGATCTCCTGAGTAAATTGGGAGCATAGGGACCTTGGGGGAGGATTGAAGAAGGGAGGGGAGAGGTAGGGAGGGGAGCAGAGAAAAATGTAAAGCTCAATAAATATCATGGGGGTGGGGAAGAAAGTCTAGTAGAATTCTGAGCTGAAACCATCTGGTCCTGGGCTTTTTTTGGTTGGGAGACTTTTGATGACTGTTTCTATTTCTTCAGCAGTTATAGGACTACTTAATTTGCTTATCTGGTCTTGATTTAATTTTGGTAAGTGATATTTATCCAGAAAGTTGTCCATTTCCTTTAAGTTTTGCAATTTTGTGGAGTACAGGTTTTCAAAATATGACCTGATGATTCTATTTCTTCCATGTCTGTTGTTATGTCCCCCTTTTCATTTCTGATTTTGTTAATTTGGATATTCTCTCTCTGCCTTTTGGTTAGTTTGGATAAAGGTTTGTCTATTTTGTTGATTTTCTCAAAGAACCAACTCTTTGTCTCATTGATTCTTTGTATTGTTTCCTTTGTTTCTATTTTGTTGATTTCAGCTCTCAATTTGATTCTTTCCTGCTGTCTAGTTCTCTTAGGTGAGTTTGCTTCTTTTTGTTCTAAAGTTTTCAAATGTTCTATTAATTCACGAGTGTGGGATTTCCAGCTTCTTTATGTAGGTATTTAGTGCTATTACCTTGCCTCTTAACACTGCTTTCAATGTGTCTCATAAATTTGGGTATGTTGTATGGTCATTTTCATTGAATTTTAGGAAGTCTTTAATTTCCCCCTTTATTTCTTCCTTGACCCATTGATGATTCAGGTGAACATTGCTTAATTTCCATGTGTTTGTGGGTTTTCTGGAATTAGTATTGCTGTTGACTTCTAGTTTTAAAGCATGGTGATCTGATAAGGTACATTGGGTTATTCCAATTTTTTTGTATTTGTTGAGGTTTCTTTTGTTACCGAGTATGTGGTCAGTTTTTGAAAAGGTTCCATGAGGTGCTGAGAAGAAGGTATATTCTTTTCTGTTTGGATGGAATATTCTATAGATGTCTGTTAAGTCCTTTTGAGTCATAACATCTGTTAGTTCTCTTATTTCTCTGTTCATTTTTTTGTCTGATAGACCTGTCCAGTGGTGAGAGGGGAGTGTTGAATTCTCCCACTATTATTGTGTGGGGTTTAATATATGATTTAAGCTTTAGAAGTGTTTCTTGGACATATGAGGGTGCCCTTGTATTTGAGGCACAGATGTTCAGTATTGAAATTACCTCTTGATGGATTTTTCCTGTGACTAATACGAAATTATCTTCTTTGTCTCTTTTGACTGATTTTAGCTTGAAGTCTATTTTGTTAGATATTAGGATAGCTATACCCACTTGTTTCTTAGGTCCATTTGATTGGTATATTTTTCCCAACCCTTTACTCTGAGACAATGTCTGTCTTTGAGGTTGAGATGCGTTTCTTGTATGCAGAAAAAAGGATGGATTCTGTTTTTGTATCCAATCTGTCAGCCTGTGCCTTTTTTATAGGTGAGTTGAGTCCATTTATATTAAGGGATATTAATGACCATTGGTTACTATCTCCTGTTAATTTAGTTTTCATCGTTGGTGATGTTAATTTGTGCATTTTTTTCTTCAGGATTTGCTGTAATGAGATCATCAATTGTCTGTGTTTTTGTTGGTGTAGTCATCTTCCTTGGGTTGGAGTTTTCCTTGTAGTATTTTGTGTAGGGCTGGGCTTGTGGCTAGGTATTGGTGATATCTAGATTTGTCATGGAATATCTTGTTTTGTCCTTCTATGGTGATCAACAGTTTTGCTGGGTATGGTAGTCTAGGCTGGCATCCGTGGTCTCTTAATATCTGCATAATGCTTGACCATGACCTTCTGGCTTTTATTGTTTCCACTGAGAAGTCAGGTGTAATTCTGATAGGTCTACTTTTATATGTTACTCAGCCTTTTTCCTTGGCAGCTCTTAATATTCTTTCTTTACTCTGTATGTTTAGTGTTTTGATTATTATGTGGTGAGAGGACTTTCTTTTTGGATCTAGTCTATTTGATGTTCTGTAAGCTTCTTGTATCTTCATAGGTATATCTTTCTTTAGGTAGGGAAAGTTTTCTTCTATGATTTTGTTAAATAAATTTTCTGTGCCTTTGAGTTGAACTTCTTCTTCTATACCTATTATTCTAACATTTGGCCTTTTTATGGTGTCCCATACTTCATGAATATTTTGGGTTAAGCTTTTGTTAGATTTAATGTTTTCTTTAACTGATGAGTCTACTTCCTCTATTGTATCTTCAGCACTTGAGATTCTCTCTTCTACCCTTGTATTCTGCTGTTCATGCTTGCGTTTATGGTTCCTGATCTTATGATTTCTGTTTCTATAATTCCTTCGGCTTGTGTGTGCTTTATTGTTTCTATCTCAATTTTCAAGTCCTGAATAGTTTCTTTTATATGTTTGATTTCTTTTTCTTGGTTTTCTTTAAGTGAATGCTGATATCTTCCAATTTTTTGTTTTTTCCTCCATTTCTTTAAGGTAATTTCTCATTTCAAACATTCCCTTGAGGTTATTTTTTAGATCATTTTCTTCTGGTTCATCCATATTTGGTTGTTCAGGTCTTGCTTTTCTAGGGTCTTTAGGTTTTACTGGTATTGTGTTGCTCTTTGTGGTATAGCATGTGATCTTACATTTTCTACTCATCTTTTCCTCTAATAGGTGTGGTTGGGGCGGTCTGAGATTCTGTTGAATAATCTTCTAGGTGCCAGTGAATCCAAAGCTAAGATTGTTTTCCTTGTGGTACAGTCAGTGTCACAGTTCTAGTTACCTCGTTGGTTTTTCCTGTTCCTGGAGGTAGCTCAGTGCTCCTGTAC
This sequence comes from Ondatra zibethicus, assembly GCA_004026605.1. Classification (NCBI taxonomy): domain Eukaryota; kingdom Metazoa; phylum Chordata; class Mammalia; order Rodentia; family Cricetidae; genus Ondatra; species Ondatra zibethicus. Next base: position 304,317 of record PVIU01000136.1, read on the forward strand.
TTTGGTCTGCTCCCTTAGAGTTTGCTGTCTCAGGCCTACTTTGGCCTAGGCTGCTGGCTTTGATCTGTTTCTGTAAATCCTAGTCTGGATCTCCTCCTGCAGAAGTCCCTGGCTTGGAGTTGGACCTGTTCTGGTGGAGATCACTGACTCTGTATCTGGTCACTGGCTCAGTTCTGGTCCACCCATATCCCAGGACTGGGTTTGCTCCTGGCTTCTGCTCCTGGTGGAGCTTGTTCTCTCTGTGTCCTAGGTAGCTGTTTCAGTCCCACTCCAGTTCTGGTGGAGATCGCAGACTCTGAGTCAGGTCATTGGCTCAATCCTGGTCTGCCAGTATCCCAGGACTGGGTTGGCTCCCAGGACTGGATTTGCTCCTGGCTTCTGCTCCTGGTGGAGCTTGTTTCCTCAGGCCCTCTCTGTCCTAGGTCAAATATATATTTCTTAAGAGATTCATTTAAAGTTTTATGTTTGTAAGTGTTTTGCCCTAGTGTATGTGTTATACCACATGAGTGCCTGTTTGCTCGTAGAGGTCAGAACAGGGCTGTGGATCCCCCGGGACTGGAGTTATAGGTGGTGGACCATGATGGAACCAAACCCTGGCCCTGTACAAGAACAGCAAGTGCTCTTAACTGCTGAGCCATCTCTCCCACCCTTATGTAACTATATCTTAATATTAATAAACTCAAAGCTAAAGCTCCTTAATGGGGTTATAGAACTTGGCTTGAAGGGGCTGTATGCCAAAGTACACCTGTGGAGGTCAGAAGGCAGCTTACAGGAACTGGTTTGCACTTCCTTCCACCACATAGGTTCCAAAGGTCAAACTTAGGTCATCAGGTGAATACCCACTGAGCTATCTCTCTATCCTTCAACTTACTTACTTTTAAAAATACTTTTTACTTATTTTTATTTTATGTGCATTGGTATTTTGTCTGCATGTATGAGGGTATTTTATCCCCTGGAGCAGACAGTCGTGAGCTGCCATGTGGGTGCTGGGAATTGAGCCCCGATCCTCTGGAAGAGCAGCCAGTGCTCTTAACCATTGGGCCATCTCTTCAGCCCCTCAACTTTATTTCTAAGAAATATATTCTACTAACATATTACCATAGCATGAGTGAGTGAGTTAAATGCTATCTCAACATCAGTAATTGATGGGGAAGGACCCAGTCCTTGTGGGTAGTGTCAATTCTGGACTGTTGGTCCTGGGCTATACAAGAAAGCAGGCTGGGCAAGTCATGAGGAGCAAGACACCTCCATGGTGTCTGCCTCAGTTGCTGCCTCCAGCTTCCTGTCCTGTTTAAGTTCATTATCAAAAAACAAGAGCCAGTGGTGGTGGCGCATGCCTTTAATCCCAGCACTCAGGAGGCAGGTTTGAAGTCTGAGTTTGAAGCCAAACTGGTCTACAGGCACTAGGAATACACAGAGAAACCCTGTCTTGAAAAACAAAACAACAACAACAAAAAAACAAGATGGAAAATTACAAGTATTTGTGAGACAGAGAACTCTGGGTCCTAGTGTTATCCTGTGAGAGAGTAAATGGATGCAGCGAGGATGGAGAAGACAGGCTGTTCTCAGAGGACCTCATGCTTAGGAACAGAAAGGTAGTGTTAACTGTAGCTATTCATAGTCACTTAAAGGTAGAAACAACCCAACTAGCCCTCATTAGATGAATAAACACAAAGGGAAAAGGCACACACACTAGACTGTTTTTAAACCACAAGAGTATAGGCTACAACATGGATAAACCTTAGAAAATGTTCTGATAGCTGGGCCAGGTATAGTGGCTACAGCCAGTAGTCTTAGAACGCTGGAGATGGAGACAGGAAGATAGTCCAAGCCCAGTTCCAGCTACATGAGCTCCTTCTTCAAATAAAATTTATGCTAAGTGAAGCCTACCAGACAAAAAGGACAGTGTGCCTTATTTTTGTTGTTGTTTATTTGCTTTTGTTTTCCAAAACAGGGTTTTTTTGTATAGCCCTGGCTATCCTGGAACACACTCTTGTAGACCAGGTTGGCCTCAAACTCAGAGATCTGCCTGCCTCTGCTTCCCGAGTGCTGGGATCAAAGGCGTGTGCCACCACTATCCAATATCACTGTTTTGGTTAAAGTTACTATTGCTATGATAAAACACCATGACCAAAGAAACTCAGGGAGGAAAGGGTTTACTTAGCTTACACTTCCAAATCACGGTTCATCAATGACAATAATCAGGGCAGGACCCCAAACAAGCAGAGCAGGAACCTGGAGGCAGGAGCTGATGACATAGAGACCATGGAGGGGTGTTGCTTACTGACTTGCCCTCATGGCTTGCTCAGCCTGCTTTCTTACAAAACCCTGGACCACCAGTCCAGAAGTAACACCACCCACAATGGGCTGGGTCCTTCCCCATCAATCACTGATTAAGAAAATGCCCTACAGGCTTGCCTACAGCCTGATCTTCTGGAGGTATTTTCTCAATTGAGGTTCCCTCCTCTCAGAGGACTCTAGCTTGTGGCAAGTTGATATAAAAACTAACTAGCAAAAATGGTCCCTTGTCAACTTGACAAACACATCACTTATCAAATATAACCTTTCCTTCCTTGTGGCTCCCAATGTCTCATATCAATATTACAATATAAAACACATTACAGACTTATCACCCTGACCCCTTCAATCCTTGGGTTTCAATTGCTACTAAGGCTGCGCCTTCACCAATTGCCTCTCCTGGTCTCATGCAGCCCCAACCTCAGCTGTTCTCCATGAGCCCCCTTCATGGCTTCAAACCCAGTACCACCCGGGTGACTCTTACACATGGCCAAGTTCAGATGTAAGTCCAAGGTACAACCTGGGCCTCCTATGGAACACAGCCTCTGCATGCTGACTCTGGGGAACCCCTTCTCCATTTCACTTCCAGTGACGCTGGTCTCTGATGACTGGTACCGTCTCACTTCCAGCCGACCGCCATCATTTGTCTCAGAGGTTTCACTTCTGTGGTCCTGGATCTTGTTAATCACAGCTGATGTTTTCAGTCCCAGCTGACAGCACCACAGAGTTAATTCAACACGGCAACTATGCAACAGCCCTGACAGTCTTTAAATAGCTCTCAAACATCCCTCTGGAACTTCACAAGCCAGGCCTCCATAGACTCCGGTGCTCTCAACATTCTTATCTTCCAAGAGACTACAGAACAGCCCGCTGGGCTCTCAACACTCATTGGCTTTTCTAGTCCAAAATTCCAAAGTCCTTCCACAGTCTTCCCTAACACATGATCAAGTCTGTCCCAGCAATACCCCATTGTCCTGGTTCCAAGTTCTATCTTTGAGTCACCACTGCTCTGATGGAGCATCATAGCCAAAGCAACCTGGGGAGGAAAGGGTTTGCTTGGCTCACCCTTCTATATTTCAGTTTATCATCAAAGGAAGTCAGGGCAGGATCCTGGAGGCAGGAGCTGTTGCAGAGGCCATGGAGGGGTGCTGCTTACTAGCTTGCTCTTCATGGCTTGCTCAGCCTGCTTTCTTACAGAACCCAGGACCACCAGCCTAGAAACAGCACCACCCACAATGGGCTGGGCCAATCACTTATAAAGAAAATGGCCTACAGGCTGGAGGCATTTTCTCAATTGAGGTTCACTCTGCTCAGGTGACTCTAGCTCATGTTAAGGTGAAGCAAAACTACTGGCGCAGCTACTGAAAGAATAGGAAGGAAATACGTTAGAGAAGTAGGAACAAGGGAGAGGGAAAACGTGAAGGTGTTGCTTAAGGGGTTTGGGTTTCTGTTTGGGTATTGAAAAGTTATGGAAATTGTGGCAATTGACATTTAACATTGTAAAGGTCATTAATGCACTTGATCAAAATGCTAGGTTTTTTTTGGTTGTTTTTTTTTTTTGGTTTTTTTTTTTTTTTTTTTTTGGTTTTTCGAGACAGAGTTTCTCTGTAGTTTTGGTGCTTGTCCTGGAACTAGCTCTTGTAGACCAGGCTGGCCTCAAACTCACAGAGATCCGCCTGCCTCTGCCTTCCGAATGCTGGGATTAAAGGCATGCACCACCACCGCCCAGCTCAAAATGATAGATTTTACATTGCATATATTTTAATAAAAGAAATTACATGTTAAATTGAAGTGCAATCCAGTATATGAATTGTACACTTTATTTCTCACTTACCTGACACTGAGGACTAAGGCCCCACTTTGCCACTGATTTTAGGACAATTAAATAGATAAACTATTAGTGTGTGAATCACATCTCAGGAAAATTGTTGCACGCCATCCGCCCACAAGATGTCAAAATCCACATACCTTTTTAGGTGAAAAACAATTATTTTTGGTGCCTTGGAAATGGTGGCCCTCACAGCTGTTTCTTGCTTAATTTCACAAAAGGAGCAATGGATTTTGTTGTTCCAGGTCAAGGTGTCTTGTTGGAAAAAACACTGGAGACAGTCCTGTTGGGGGAGACAGAGAGCATTTGCTGACCTGGGATCCCCGCTAACCTTAGAAGAAAGCAGGGTTGTAGTTGCTGATTATTACAGCACACTGAAGGTTGAGGCAGGAGGATTGTGAGTTTGAGACCAGCCTTGCAATACAAGGAGACTCTATCTCTCAAACAAACACACAAACAAAACCATAAAACTTTGAAACAGCTATGTACCTGTGCTTCTGGGAGTTTATTTAATGAACAGACCCAGAAATCATGCCCATCACCAGAGTCCTGTAAAATCTACCTAGCAACCTTTTTTGTTTTCAGAGTTGGGGCTGATGGCTCACACCTTTAATCCAGATGCAAGAGGAGCTCTTCAAGTCAAGGCTAGCTTGCTCTGCATACCAAATTCCAGGCCAGCCAGAGCTACTCAGTGAGACCCTGTCTCAATAATAATAAATAAAAATCTGCCTAGCAACTGGTGATGTTTCTCACTGCGCTGCTGATATGGGTTTAGGTTCTTTTCCCACTAATAATCTATGAATTACAACTTTAGCTTTTCTAGTTTATTGCAGAATAATACAGACTTTGAAATGCCTAGTAACAAATCAGACAGCTGTTTTCTATTATAAATCTGCTGCCACAATGGGGGTATGAAATCATATCTCATGGTTTGGGGTGACAATTCACAGTAGATAAATTAGAGCGCACACCCGAGGAGATGAGGTCTCGAGCCAGGCCCTGCTTCTGCAAGTTTTTGACTTAAGAGGAGGAGGAGGAGGGCACAGACTGTTTTCATCAGAACTGTCAGTGCTTCCCCCAAGAATCTGGAAGTCTTTCCAGTAATCTTGAAGCCTTTTGATCGAATGGGAAACAAAATTAAAAGTGACAGGGCTCTGCTCCCCTGCTGTAGACGCAAAAACTGTGGCCAGCAGATGTTTCACAATCTCAAAAGAAAACGTTGTGCAAACTCCTGCAAGGAAAGAGTTCCCTGATTCCTGATTGTTCCTACTCTGTACCCACATCACTTCACCTCCCCACTTACAGATGAATTCTGAGCACCATGGTAAAGAAAATCAGAGCGGCAGACTATGCCACGATTCCTCCTTCTCTTCCCACCACAGCCCACAGCTTCCATCCAACGTCTTAAAAGAGTCTGAGGGGCTGGGGGAGATGGCTAAATGATTAAGATCCATTAAGGACCCAGGCTCAGCACCCATGTGGTGGCTCACAGCTGTTTGTAACTGCAGTTGCAGGGAATCTGAAGCCCTCTTCTGGCCTTCTTGGGCACCAAGCATGCACACGGTGCACATGAATGCATGCAGACAAACATGCATACACTATATAATAAAAAGAAATCTTTTTAAAAGAGAGTCTATTATACCTAGTCCTAGCCTTAAACTATGGTGTGTGGAGGTATGGGTGAGTCGTAAGGGCTTCATAAGAAATCACAAATTCCCCATCTCAACAGACTGAATAAACCTCACCCATATGTATAAGTGAGGCTTTCTCTTGAATACATTTAGAAATACAACTAAATTCACAGTAACTATTAACTATAGGTTGCTTTTCAAAAAATTAATAATATTTCTGTTCATTCATGGACTTCCTTTATTTATATCTTTAAGGCATACAACAGCCATCTCCTACTAAAATTGTAGGAAATAACAGCCATGACTGTAATCGCAGTATCTGAGAGACTCAGACAGGGTTACTTGAGCCCAGTGTCCCAGGCTAGCCTGGGTGACACAGCAAGAAAACCCTGTCTCAAAAATAAGAAAATGGGGACTGGAGAGATGGCTCAGAGGTCCTGAGTTCAATTCCCAGCAACAGCATGGTCACTCACAACCATCTGTAATGAGATCTGGTGGCATGTGGGCATACATGCAGGCAGAATGTTGTATACATAATAAATAAATAAATCTTTAAAAAAATAAGAAAATGTATTTGGAACTAGGGACTCCCTACCTGAAGGGAACATTCATATTCAGATGGGATGGGGAGGGAGAGGACGGTGAAAACTTCATTCTTGTTGGTGCAGTTCTCACACTTTAAACACGTGATGCTGTAGTTGAGCTGTCCTTCAAACAGCCGGGTGATGATTGACGTCTCACTGGCCATCACCTTCCTGCAGTATCTTGGAGCAGATCTCTTCTCGTATGCTCTTCCGCCGCAGTGCTGTGTAAAGCGACAGATTCCTCTTGGTCATCTAGTGTTTATAAAGCCAGGTAACACAGAACGGCTATTTTCCCTATTAGAATGATACATTTTGACCAGAAAACAGATCGTTTTGGTCCAGCCAGAACACTAAGGCAGTGTGGCATCTGATAACTCAGCTATTTCCCTTTCTAAATGAAACTGAAGAGTGCTAATCATTGCTCCAGCAGGAGGAAAGATACTTCCAGGAGAGACATCTGTGTCCTCTCTTTGGCTAACAAAATACTGCGAAACAGTGATGACTCAGTGAGGGCAGGACTCCCTTCGACCAGACTCCTATTAGTTGTGCATACTTCAAGTCACCTATTTAAACCTAAACCTCATGTCAGTACCCCAAAGTTGACTTGGGGATCACTGAACCTCTATTGGTCTCTCTTCCCAGTCTAGCCACGCTGGGTCTTTCCAGTGTTTCTGTCTCTAATTGTCTTTACAAGAAGGTGGGGGGGGGGTTACAGAGAAACCCTATCTCGAAAGAACAAAACAAAAAACAAGAAGGTGGGGGCTAAACCCCTGTAGACCAGGCTAGCCTCAGAGTCACAGAGCTCTGCCTGTCTCTGCCTCCCGAGTGCTGAGATTAAAGGCGTGCGCCACCATTTTCACCCTATTTGGCTAGGTAGGCAGGCACTTGCAAGCAAGTCGGCCCTAGTGGAGAGGCAAGATTCAACAGGCCCCATATAGCCCTAGAACTGTTTCCTGAGGGGACTTCGGATCTTGGGTTTCAGCCAGCATGAGCTGCTTTGGAATGGAATTTAGCAAAGAGAAATGTGTGTTTCGACCCTTTGCCTGGGCTTTGCCTTCTTGTTGGCTTAGAGGCTTTTTGAGGTGCTTGATTTCATTTGGGCTATTATCCCTTGAATGTCTGAGCAAATCTGGAGTACTGTTGAGTCACTGGCCATTGCCATATACCAAGGAAGGTTGGAATGTGAGTATTTCAGATCTCTTCTGTAACACCTGCATTTGGAGAGGGGGCTGAGGCACGAAGATTGTGAGTCATATACCTGCCTGACACAGTAAGACTTTGTCTCATAAAAAAAATAAATATTAAAAGAAAAAATTATTTTAGGAGCTGGAGAGATGACTCAGTGGTTAAGAGCACTGACTGCTCTCCCAAAGGACCGGGGTTCAATTCCCAGGACTCACATGGTGGCTCTTAACTATCTGTAACTCCACTTCCAGGGCCTCTGATGCCCTCTTCTGGCCTTCATGGGACCCTGGCAAGCAAGTAGCACACGGACATACATGCGCATAAAATAAAAATTTTTAAAAAAATTGAAGTTAAAAAAGCAAACTAATCAATAAACAACAAATATTCTAACCTGGACATTTTCCAAAGGAACCCCCAGCACTCAGAGGCCTATCCTAGTCACACACACACACATGCGCACATGCACGTGCACACACGCATACACACATGCGCGTGCGAAGCAGATGTTTCTGATAAAGGAGCACATCTAGCTCAAGGCGGTTGGTTCTTACCTTTTTCAAAGCTTCATGAAGTTCATTAAGGACGTAAATCAGGAACTCCTGTGCATCTTGCTGTGTCTTTTTCAGAAAAACTGGGTAAAGGCTGCCAAGAGCCGACCGAAATATCTCTGGTGAGACACAGTCTGAGTCCCCAAGCCACATATCTGTCATCAGGTAGGCAAAGGTGGTGGTGACCTCACTGCAATCCCTGGGAAGAAGAGAGGGCGAAGGGCTACTAGTCCCCGCTGATTTATGAAGAGCGAATCCAGTCGTGGGGGATCGGGACCATGTCACCGTCAGTTCTGTCTGCTGCCCACCCTGCTCACCCTTGATGGGTTATCGAGGGACCTACAGGGCCTGGGCTGGCACAGCCCTTCCATCACCCCACCTCGGGGAACTGGGGGTGCGGAGGGGGGGCAGAGCTCTTACTTCTGAAGAGCTGTGATGTACTTTCCCGAGAGGAAGTACTCCACCAGTGGAGATATGCTGCAGAGGCATTGCAAGATGGCGTTCATGTAGCAGGTGTTGCCCAGGTTCCGTAGTCCTGTCACGCCCTGCAGGTGCGGCTGGCTCTCAGACTCCAGAAGGCAGGCATGATCTGCACACTTCAAACTGCGTGAACCACAGGGAAGGAAAGTGTTTCCAGGGAAGAGAGTAAGTGCAAGTGACAGCAAGGCCCTCTCAATTTAGGAAATAAAAGAGTTCTTTTGTGGCTGGCAGGCAAGGTCTTGTAACCTAGGCAGCCTCTGAACTGACAGTCTCTTGCTTCACATCCCAGTCTGCCGTTACCTGCCACCAGCTTGGCAATGGGGGTTTTGCTTGTTTTGTTATGAGACAGGGTCTCCCTTTGTAGCCCTGGCTGGCCCAGTACTGGCTATGAAGACCAGGCTGATCTTGAACTCACAGAGATCCCCCCTGCCTCTGCTGGGATTAAAGATATGCGCCACCATATTGAGAACATGATACACACACATAGTAAGAACATATATATTCATGTTAAGAACACAAATGTGTATATATGTAAACACTCATATATACATACATAGGGGAAAGGAGAGAGAAAAAACTAGACTCACATCCTTACTATGCTAATGACTAGTTATTATATATCATCTGGGTTTTGGGGTTTTTTTTTGTTGTTGTTGTCTTTTGATACAGGGTTTCTCTGTAGCTTTGGAGCCTGTCCTGGAACTAGCTCTTGTAGACCAGGCTGGTCTCGAACTAACAAAGATCCGCCTGCCTCTGCCTCCCAAGTGCTGGGATTAAAGGCGTGCACCACCACCGCCCGGCATTGGTTTGGTTTTTCAAGACAGGGTTTCTCTGGTTCCAGCTGTCCTGGAACTCACCCTATAGACCAGGTTGGCTTTGAACGCACAGAGCTCCACCTGCCTCTGCCTCTTGAGTGCTGGGATTAAAGGCGTGCGCCACCACTCTGCAGTTGTGATCTGGGTTTGTGTGCCTGCTCATTTATAAAATAGAAACTATGAGTGTGGTCATGTGTCTAACGTGAGGCTCTGGGTTCGGTGCCCAGAACCTCTTCCCCCACCAGCACAGAAATGCTCTACCTCCCTTCTGGGTCAGGTGTGTGCCATGCTAGGTACTTAGCCTAGATTACATAGTAAATGATAGCTTTGAAAAGAATACAATGGAGGCTGAAGCGATGGCTCAGCAGTTAAGAGCACTTGCTGTTCTTTCTGAGGACCCTGGCTCACTTCCCACTATCCATGTGGCAGCTCACAACTATCTGTAATTCTAGTTGCAGGGGATCTAATGCCCTCTTCTGGCCTCCAAGGGCACTGCTTCGGTGCACTTACATGCCAGCAAAACATTCATACACATAAAATAAAAACAAATCTTTTAAAAAATACAGTGACTTACTTAGGATCGCTTAATGGTAAGGAGTGGGATTGGAACACCTGCCTGGCATGCAGATGAGGCGTGCTGCAGGGGCCAGGCCTCCTTTCCCTGCAGAGCTCCATCTCAGGAGGGTCGCTCAACACCCTTGTCCCTTACCATTTTCCTTTCCATGTCCTGAATCTAAAACTGGTGTCCCATGATACAGGGACCTCTCTCAGGACCTCTGCTTACAGTTATACCTGTGTGAAAAGTGCTCACTGATACATGGAGGGTCCTTTTCACTTTTGTACACTGATGTCACAGAGGTCCTGGACTGATGCTTAGGAAGTATAGGTATGTTACCTCTTTGGGGTCCTTCATGGATCAAATCTGGCAGAGCCCTCCCAAATACAACATGTGCCCCGACTTCTGGGGATAAGGCTCTGCCCCCATTCCTAAGGTTATCTATAAAGGCACAGTACATAGAGGCTCACAGGACATAGTAGATACCGAAGTCATCTGCTGGGAATGGCCGATGAGAAGTCATTTTAATGGGAGCACGTTGAATTTTCACTTCTACTCAGGAGCTAAATTGGATCTTTTAAACTTCATTTCTCCAAGAGTGTTTCCTTGGCTACTGTTTGTTTTGTTTTTAAACAGTTTAAATGCTCTTCCCCCTTGAGGTTGCTGTAGACTGATTACAGCTGGCTCAGGCCTGTTCCAACTTGGTCCTTACCTTTCATCACAATTGTTTCCCATCACCCCAAGGTTCTAGTGTGTCAAAGGATGAGTATTTGTTTGAGATGTGTCGACAAAACAATTTAAATGCTCTTCCACCTTGAGGTTGCTGCAGACTGATTAAAGCTGGCTCAGGCCTGTTCCAACTTGGTCCTTACCTTTCATCACAATTGTTTCCCATCACCCCAAGGTTCTAGTGTGTTGTCAAGGGATACGAGTATTTGTTTGAGATGTGTCCACGTCACTGCTCTTCCTCCATTGCTCAGTTTCTCCTGGGTACATGTATGCTACACACAAGCACACACAGAGATGTTTGTCCCTTGGATTAGTGGACACTATGGCAACCCTACTCCCATGATCCCGAGCAGAACATCTCACCATATGGAGGAAGGCTGATTTTCTGATTCCAATGCACACTGTAGTGGGGTCACCAGGAGACACAGTGGGACATGGACATATTACCTGTAGCACACAGCTTATTAGGAGATTTACAAGCTACGACCTTATGGGCACACAGGATTCTCTGAGCTCAGACGTGCTTCAGACTGGGGAAGAGGACGGCACCCTTACTCTAACTAGAGAAAGCATGTGACTGTGACCTGGGAAAGTACCTGTGCTGGGGCCCTTGCTGTTGCTGGTTTGATCTTCGCTGAGCAGATCTATTGAGGCAGTCGAGCAACAGCAGAAAGCAGGTCTTAGGAGCAACCGCTTGGCTTCTCTATCCCAGGCAGGCCAAAGTAAGGATACTATCAAAGTCCAGCTTGGTGAACCAATGAGCTTTACAGGGGCCACTTACAGCAAATATGGATGAAGGGAGTGGGAGCACATGATCACTACCCCCTTCCAAATATGAGTGACAGTTTATGGATGCTGGACTCCAGGAGCACACACAGCCTACAGGGATTCAACAGGTTGGAGAGTGACCTTGTTAGGCCTTTTAATTACAAGCCACACATCACACACCACTCACCACTCACACACTATAACCAAACCACGCTCCGGTCACCCCCGCACAAAGGCTAAGAAATATGCATTTATTATATCCATAATGATGCCTTCCATGTGTATGTGTGTGTTGAGAATCAGAATTCACATCAATAATCCCAACTCTAAACCTTTCCATATTTTAGGTTTTTTCCCTTATATCACTGACACCACCGCACCTTCCCACTCAGGCCCCAGTTGCACACAGGGCACTGCCCCAGAGCCTGCCCTCACCTCATACAATTCACACAAAGTTACAAGAAGAGAGAGCTGGCTCTTAATTTTTCCTTCTCCCTGGTGGTTTATTTTAATCTGCTCCTCTTAGATTTATCTTTTTTCTAGTTACCTGAAAGTTGTGCAGTATTTTGAAAATCCACTTCCATGTACTTTAGCTATTCTGACTATACAAAGTGTAGCCTATGACCTTTTAATATAATTATGACTAAAATTGAGTAGCAAGGGTGACTATATTATTTTTCAGTTCTGGGTGATAAAGATTTATGTGAGCATTTATATTACTCTACCTAACATCTCCTGGTGAGGCTGGGAGGCAAGGAGTTCGATGTGACATCACAAAGGAAACAGCTGTCTTGGTAGCTGTCTCCTGTCTGTGAGAATGTTCCTGCATAGGAAACATCCTTGATGCGGCAACTTTGGTTTTTCCTGATCTATCGGGAATTAAAGCATCAGGCACGTTCCCAACTGTCCCTCTGGTGCAGTTAAAAAGCACCTGTAAACAGGAACTTGTCACAATTCCAACTTCATGCAATCCTTTATTTATTAATTTTATTTTTTGGTTTTTTCGAGACAGGGTTTCTCTGTAGCTTTGGAGCCTGTCCTGGAACTAGCTCTTGTAGACCAGGCTGGCCTCAAACTCACAGAGATCCACCTGCCTCTGCCTTCCGAGTGCTGGGATTAAAGGCATGCGCCACCACCGCCCAGCGCAATCCTTTATTTACATTGTGCTTTTGACAGCCCTTTTCTAAAATATCACAGGGAAATTTATAAAAGAGATCAGGCGCATGATTTTGCAGGTAAGTGGGTCACTTTACCCCTATGAATATGAAATCTGTTTCACAAATATTGATAAAACCTTGTAAAAACCCCAGTATATAATCCAGTGGGCTGACTACTCCTTGCTCTGTCAGCACACTCATCCCAATCTCTCTGGGGTGCTAAATTTGTAATTAAACTGTGTCAGAGCTGAATTATTTAAAAAAAACAAGGACCAAGGGGAAATGATCTTTGATAAGAGACCACAATATGAAATTTAAAAGAGCAAGGTTTACCCATACTTAAAATAATTTTCAGTGTGGTAAGATTTTGAGATCAGTAGAACCTTTCTCTTCCCAGTTAGATGTGATCCACGGACTTGGGTTCCAGCTACTCAACAGCCAGCAAAAGTTAACTCAAGACTGTGGCTCTTGAGTTCTCTCACAATGATGATTAAACATGCAAGGTGAAAGCAATCTTTCTTGGGAGAAGTCAAAGGAAAGTGAGACACTAGGGAAGAGGTTCCCAAGAGTGGAATAAACATTGAGCTTATTGGGTGTCTAGAGCCTTTTGTAAGATTTAGAGCAGAAACTGGACAAAGACTGGGAATCCTAGCTAGGCTGGTGGCACACAGCTTTAGTTCTAGGACTTGGGAGGCAGAGGCACATGGATTTGAGTTCAAGGCCAGCCTGGTCTGCAGAGCAAGGGACAGCCACAGATACATAGAGAAACCCCATCTCAAAAAAACAGAATCCTATTGTGATAGGTTGATTCTCTGCACATATCTGGGCCAATTAGAGGTTTACATACCCTTGTGCACCTTCTTCTGGCCCACTCAGGAGAGTGGTCACACTTTGAAGGCCCCCTGTTCATCTTTGATTTGAGCTTGGATAGTTTGTTGGCCACATCCTGGCACAGTGTTGCCAGTTCTTCCAATCTTGTAGGTGTTGCTGATCCAACCAGGGTGGGGTCTGTAAGTGCTCATCAGCTCTCTTGGCTCTCATGTATTTCAGCATAGTGGGGAGTGATTCCTACGCATTACCACAACACAGCAGCAGTCCTTTTTGATTGCCCCACACTAGCTCCTTGTCCATGGGTGTTCTCAGAAGGTTTCTTGTTAGAAGCTGTCCTCTAAGTTGTTTGTTACATTTAGCCACATAGAAAGTTTGAAAGCACCTTGCCTTGTCTATGTCTACCAGGGCTTCGTGGGGCTGGCCAGCCAACTTGCAAATATCAACTTTATTCCAGATGTAGAGTAAAAGGGGGCAAAGAAAAAAATGCCGACCCTGACTTGACCCTCTAGGACTTGAAATCCCACCAATCCCTGAGCTTGCCCCAGAGTCAAACTACAAAACTCCAATCCCAAGCCACCCTGGAAAACTTCCCTCTTCCCCCAAGAAATCCTACGTAAGGTCTGCACCATGAAGTTTGCTACTGTTCCTTACCTGAGGCAGCCATCCTCATGGATTCTTCCTTCCCAATAAATCTCAAGTGAGGTCTGTTGTGCAGAGCTACATTTTCGTGGGAGCCTAGCTTTTTGCCGGAGCAGATTAAGAGCAGAACTATAACACTTTTGTGGGGAAACCTTTTCCCTAGCAGAGCTGTAACACTTCTCTGGCATTTAAGATGTCCTAATAATATAAGGTTTCTTATGGCAATGAGACGCCTGCTCCTGGCAGCACCAATCTACTTTAGAGAAAATGGGTATTGAAGAAACTCCATATGGAATTTAAGTAAAGCCACTGGGTAAGAAAGTGCTCTTGCCTTGACTGCTGACAGTATGCTGTCCAAATTGGACAAGCAGGACACAAAAGAAAGCAACTGCTGAACTTTGGCAAGACAAGGTAGAACAGTCCTTCAAAATTCCTGCTTCACAAAAATGTCTGTCAGATATTCTAGGTCTGCAGGCTTTAGATGGATGCCCCAACGTTACAGAGGAACCTTGGCTAACTGTCCAGTCAGTCAGCTGTCTGTCATTTCTTAGATCTGGAAGTTGTTTGCTCTGTACTTCCTGTTTACTCAGGTATATTCTTCTTGGGTCTCTGATGGAGCTGAAGACTAGTTATAGTTTTTCTTGTTACCAAATTCAGAAAAGAAACTCACAAAAGAGGTGTAAACTGTATCAAGTTGAAAGACATAATAGTTTTGTGTTGGTAATACAAGTTAGGATAAAAGGAAAATTGGGCACAAAACTTGGGACTCGCCAAGACAGGATAGATAATGGAGCATTTTCTCTGAATTTGCCAAATGCAAATGGACTGAACATTGTGAATGTACTTCTTACCTGATAATTATTTTTATTGCATAAAATTTTACTATGTTAGAGTTAAAACCTTTCTTTTTTTTTTTTTTTTCTATTTTTGGTTTTTCAAGACAAAGTTTCTCTATTTCTTTGGGCCTGCCCAAGCCTGTCTTGGAACTAGCTCTTGTAAGACCAGGCTGGCCTCGAACTCACAGAGATCTGCCTCTGCCTCCTGAGTGCTGGGATTAAAGGTGTGTGCCACCAAGGTCTGGCTCAAAAAATTCTAAAGGAGAGGACTGACCCCTGAAGCTGTCCTCTGACCACCCATAATCCGTGGCAGGACACATGGTCACACCCTAACAACTGACAATGAAAAAACACACATTTCAGAATGAGTAGACTCATGAAACATCTGTAAACAAGAATAAATTTAATTTCTTTTAAAGATTTAATGATATACAAAACGTATATGGTATAGTATCTTTAAGTAATACACTTTTTCTCTCCACATCAACATTAAACACTATTAAACAGCTTATCTCTGCTTGCCTTGTCTGTATCTATGAGATACACTATTGAATACAAATAAGCTTTACACTGCTCCCTTCCAAATAAAAATTAAAATTAGTACCTAGGAAATGAAAAGAAAGAGAAAGCATAAAACTCGAGTCAAATGATAAGCTTTTCTTGTTGAATATGCAAAAATATCTGGGCAATTAAGTTACATTTTATTGGCATAAAGCTGGATTGTGATCTCCTTATATTGTATAAGGATACTCCAACAACTGATTTCTTAAATAAGTACCAAAAACAGAATTCACATTGACACATTCCTACACAATTGTAAATGTGAGAGCTCACACACCACTCTGATTAGATACACTAAGTCAGTAAGTCTTTGGAGATGTATGCAACTGCAGGTTATTTTAACTGTAACCTTCCTCACAGGAAAACACCCACAGGAAACAGAACAGTGAGTTAGTGCTCATTTACCATGGCTTTCTTTTACTTAACATTGATAAAATAATGTAAAAGACCCTTTTGCACAATTCAGGTTTTGTTTAAAAAGAAACTGGCTGTATCCATAAACAGAATCTAAAGTTGATTCTTAAATAAAATCCCTCTTAGAAAAAGGTCTTCATGAGGCTCCTGGATTTGATACTCAATACTAAAGGAAAAGAGGGACAGACACAGGGAGGGAGGGAAGACATGGTTTTCAGTGCAGGCTTTTAAAGATGCCTGTGAA
Organism: Ondatra zibethicus; assembly: GCA_004026605.1. Taxonomy (NCBI): domain Eukaryota; kingdom Metazoa; phylum Chordata; class Mammalia; order Rodentia; family Cricetidae; genus Ondatra; species Ondatra zibethicus. Next base: position 320,421 of record PVIU01000136.1, read on the forward strand.
GCTAGAATAGTAAGGAGTCATTTTTCCTGTGGCCACAAATCTAGTTGAAAGCTAGCATCATCATCATGCAGCACACCAAACTGAGGAAGACTTCTGCCATATAACCAAAAAGCTGTGTGATTCAGTTTCTTTAGCTAAATGTCTGTGACTGAGCAGCCAATAAAATTCAGACACTTGACTTTGGTTAATGATACTGCACCAAGTGATAGGGAAATCACCACCCTTGACAGAGCAAAGTTTCTGATTTCCCGCTGTAAGAGCCCTTCACAAGTTGAAAGCCTTAACTTCTACCACTGCTAACATTTCTCAGCTGTCATTTGTTTCGAGGTGCTTTTCAATGAGAACACTAACCTCTAGACTATGTGTGGGGCCAGCAAGCTCAATTTGCAAACACATTTTTGTATCATCCATTCCCTCCTGAAGGAAAAACGACAGTCACACTTTTGTGAAGTGTAGGCAAAAATCAGAACTATAACATCAGACGAACAGAATTTGTTGCTTCTGATTCTTTGGTGGAATTTCCAGATTGAAGATTCAAATCTGCTGACTCCTCCTGAGGAAATATAATCTTATCGGGCGTATAGTCGTTCCTCTTCAGATCTATAGTCACAATCCCAGAAGGGGAAAAGTCAGTATGTTTATAAATGAAAAATTAAGAACATTTTCTACATTATTTTCCCTCCAAACATGTCAGAACTATTTCCTTAAATCTTATACTTAATAGTCATACATTTCTTTTTTTTTTTTGGTTTTTCGAGACAGGGTTTCTCTGTGGCTTTGGAGCCTGTCCTGGAACTAGCTCTTGTAGCCCAGGCTGGTCTTGAACTAACAAAGATCTACCTGCCTCTGCCTCCCGAGTGCTGAGATTAAAGGCGTGTGCCACCACTGCCCAGCTTGTCATACATTTCTATACAATTATTACATGAGGATCACAAATCAGTAAATTGTGGAAGTATAACACTATAGCAACAAACCCAGTACAAGGCACCTGATTTTGTAATCACGGAAGTGTGACAGTACTGTACAGTACAGTATTGAACCCAGTACACAAGGCCCTGCTTTTGTGACGCTTACGCGGTCAAAGTCTTATACCAGAAAACCTCCCATGCTCATGGGCTGTTAGGGTAAGATTGTGAAAATGGCTATCCTACCATCAAAATTCCATGATCAATTTCAAATCATGGAGTTCAACTTAAGACCTGATGCCCTGAATCAGATACAGGACAGACCTGGGAATAGGCTTGAATTCATTGGCATAGCACAGGACTTTCTAAACAGGACCCAAAACAGGATTTCATGAAACCAAAAAGTTTCTGTACAGCAGAAACCACCATCATTTGAATGAAGAGGCAGCCTACAGAATAGGAATTATCTTTTTAACAGTTGACATCTGACAGAGGGTTGGTATCTTGAATACATACACATAAAAACTAAATACCAAGACACATACAATGCATTGTGGAAGAAGAGATAAGACTTTAAGAGCCAGAGGAGGTGGATGGACACAAGGAAACGGTATCTTTCAGACACAAAAGGGTAGCTGCAGCCGGGCGGTGGTGGCGCACGCCTTTAATCCCAGCACTCAGGAGGCAGAGGCAGGTGGATCTCTGTGAGTTCAAGACCAGCCTGGTCTACAAGAGCTAGTTTCAGGACAGGCTCCAAAGCCACAGAGAAACCCTGTCTCAAAAAACAAAACAAAACAAAACAAAAAAACCCAAAAGGGTAGCTGCATGTAAGAATCTCATGGATTTTAACAGCATGCACAAGCCCCATGCAGACCAATGTCAACAGGGGAGGGGAAGGTAGACATCAAGTTCTACCCAGTCAAGGAACTATCTGGGAGAGGGACAGTCAGTTTTCTTTTAAAAAGAAAATGCTGTTCCTGGGCTGTAGCGATGGCCCCAGTTGGAAGAACACTTGCCACATAAGCATGAGGACCTGAGCTCTAATCTCAGAACCACATAAAGAAAAGAGTAAGTCAGATGTACTAGGTGGGAAGCAGAGGCAGGCGGATCTCTATTTCAGAGCAAGCCTGGTCTACACAGCAAGTTCTAGGACAGCCAAGGCCACGAGTGAGAACCTGACTCCAATAGATAGATAGATAGATAGATAGACAAATTGTAGGGCCCGGTAAGTCAGCCACACTGCAGTGGAAGGGGCATATCCAGGAATATATGGGTAGCATGAGTGGCCTTGGTGGGTTAAAGAAAAAGAGGACACACAGGCAGGAAGGTAGGGGTGAGTGGCAGGTGGTGGTGAGTACTGCGTGGAACAGTACTCTCACAGAACAAGTAACCCCCTCACTTTTGGGAGAGTGTTTATGTAGTCTTTGTTAACCTGAAATTCTCCATGTAGCCCGGGCTGGACTTGATCTCAGAGATCCACCAGGCTGTTTCCTAAATGGTGGGATTCAAGGTGTGCATAACTATGCCTACCAAAACAACATTCTTAAGAAACAGAAATTTTCTCAATCTAATCAAAGTGCAAAATCGTTTTTAAAAAAATTAAAACTTTTATCTCTCTTAAATTTTATTTTTAAGGAAAATAAAAATTATCTTCTCCCTTCCTCTAAATCTTGCTTACTTTTGTATGTGTACAAGTGTTTTGCTTGCATGTATGTATGTGCATTAAATGTGTATCTGGTGCCCTGCCCTTGGGAGACCAGAAGAGGGATCCAAATCCTCTGGAACTGGAATTATAGATAGCTATAAGCTTGTATGTGTCAGTGTTGAGAACTGAACCTGGGCCCTCTCTCTGCAAGACTCAAAGTCTTACTGCTGACAACCTCTATAACCCCACTTAACATTGTCTTAATACTGGAAAACTACATGCTTCCAGGAACAAGATAAAATATACTGACCTTGCTATGCCTATCTTAGCATTGCACTGGAAAGTCTAGGTAGTGTAAAATGTTAAAGGTAAAAATAAGATACACAGTATATAAGTAATGAAATTATCTTAATTATCTATATAGATAATCTTCATGTGTGTTAAATCAAGAAAAATTTTGCTATTTTTCCATCATAACCTAGAATTATTATTTTTGGCATTCTTCAGATGTAATAAATAAGCTAAATGGACTCATGTGTATTTATGAAAGAACTGCCACAGGAATTCCAGACCAATTAACCAAATCTTTGAACCCATGGCCTTACTATTATAGTAACAACTCGGATAACAATTTATATAGCATGTGGACTGAAAACACATAAGCCAGGCATGGTGACAAATGTATAATTTACAATACCCCATGGGTTAAGGCAGCCAAATCTTGAGTTCAAAGCTAACTTGCGCTACATAATAACAGAAATGAAGTGAAAATTTTTACCTGGAAGTTTAAGCTTTCGACAGCAAGAATTACAGTGATGTTTGGCTCGGAAGTTTTTTATTGCATCTTCTCCTAGATTGGCAGGGCCAAAAACCATGTCACAGGATCTGCAGAATTGGTAAGTAAAAAAGGGAGCTCATTCAAGTGTACACATGGAGTTTAAAAACACCAAATTATGCCTCAACGAAACGGCTAAATCTTATTACCTCTTCTCTTCAGCTTTTATCACAGACGGGTCAGTCAAGTTCTCACCCACACCTTTAAATGTATACATAAAAGGACAAGATATATTACGCAATCTATATAAACACTTATGTTTACATAATAAAAAGGTCTAGAGAGATCTTATAGCATTGTTCTTACATTACATTGCTAAATTATTCAAAGTAGTATTTTTCTCTCTTGCTATTTCATGACTTGATATTTTAGTACTCCACCATATTGGGGATATGCTCAAAATTATATCTCAGAGTGGGTGAGGTGGGCACGGATGTTGATATATGAGATATTTGATTACACACTGTAAAGATATGTCATTGGTCTAATAAAAAAGCTAAATGGCAAATAGCTAAGCAGGAGGTATACCAGGGAATTGTGGACAGAGAGAGCTCTAGTAAGAAATAGGCAAAATGGAGATGAGGTAAGGAGTGCAAGGAAGAACACAGTTAAACACAAAAGCTCCTGGTGGTTCCCAGCAGCTGAATCAATGTATGCAGGTCTACATATGCTGCCTCTGGGTCACCATCACTAGTAAAGTGTGCTTTTCTATTTAAAGGCTTTTAAAAAGTCCTATAGAATATTTGTTCTGCATTTTGGTTATTTATTATTCTTTACCTTCAGTCTTCCCCAGAGGGATTAAAAGTTGGTTGAATCCCTTTTTAATAATCACAAATACTTAGCCGGGCAGTGGTGGCGCACGCCTTTAATCCCAGCACTTGGGAGGCAGAGGCAGGTGATCTTTGTTAGTTCAAGACCAGCCTGGGCTACAAGAGCTAGTTCCAGGACAGGCTCCAAAGCTACAGAGAAACCTTGTCTCAAAAAACAAAAACAAAAAAACAAACAAAAAAAAAAATCACAAATACTTAAACCCATTACAGTGAAACCCAATTAAAATGGTTCAGTTTCACAAATGGAAAATTCAGAATTAAAACATGATACCAGGGCTTATTATACCAGGGCTCAGCTGGCAGAGTGCTTGCCCAGCATAGGGGGTCAAACCCAGCATTGCATAAACTATGAAGGTGGCACACATCTGTGTTCAAGGTCATCCTTCAACACACTGAAGTGGAGGTCAGCCTGGGATAAATAAGACCCTAGTTCACAAAAGTAAATAACAAAATAAAAGAACAAAAAAAGCAAAGCAAAACACCAACAACATATTTCTATTTTACAAAAGAGTTTTGAAAAACATTTAGAGTTTGTGTAAAGATGCATCTTTCAGTCAGTTCTGTCTCCACTATGGAGATTCATTGGTCAGGTTGGTGGTTCAATAATCTCCTGGGACCCCAATACTGCTACTTTTTACCCAATGGATTGGAGAAGACCACCAATAGTGGATAGATGGGCACTCATGTATAAGGCCAAAAAGGAAGTCAGGACCTACAGCCCTTTTTGAAAGTAAACTGGTAGTGCTTTATTGAAATAAAACTGCACTAATCTCTAAACTAAGCCAATTTAGGAACCCACCGACAGATTGAGAGCAGCAACAGCTCTGTAGCAGCAAAAATTAAAACTGGAGCAAAAGTCTACAAATGCAGGCATACATCATGTACCTCCATACTACAAATTAACACACTAGCACTGAAAGCAGTAACTCAGACTCATCAGAGTCAGAAGCCATCTATGATGTTAGGTTGAAAACATGTATTTTTTTATTTTTTCAAGACAGGGTTTCTCTGTGTAGCCTTGACTGTCTTGTAACTCCCTCTCTAGACCAGGCTGGCCTTGAGGATCTCCCGAGTGCTGGGATTAAAGGCGTGTCCGTCCGTGCCCCCGCACCCTCTGTGAAAACATGTATTTTGTAATCCCAGTTTTGGAAAATCCAGCACACCAGACCATACCCAAATAACTAAGAAAATATTAATAATCTGTGAGAGTAGATGAGAGTAGTGAGTTGCAGTTTCTGTATGAGCAATAAAGACGGGAATATTTTAGTTTTTCTATATTTTTGTATCATGAAACTGTCATAGTAATCACCTAAAATAGTCCTAAAAAAAAAAAAATGGCTCAGTTGGGACTGGTGGCACAGGACTAATCTCAGCTACTTGAGAAACTGAGGCAGAAGATCTGAAAAACCCAAGGCCTAACTGGACTACAGAATGAGTTCAAGGCCAACCCAACAACTTTGAACTCCAAAAAAAGGGGGAAGAAAAAAAAGAAGAGGATGAGGACGAGGGGCTGGAGAGATGGCATTCCAGAGAACCAGGGTCAACTCCCAGCACCTACACAGCAGTTCACTACTGTCTGTAACTTCAATTCCAGGAGATTCAATGACCTCTGCTGACCTCCATGGGCACCAGGAATATATGCAGTGCTTAGACTTCATGGAGGCAAAACTCATACACATAAAATACAAATTAAAAATTAAAGAAAAAGTGGGTATGCATGTTAGGGGATCAACAAGATAGGCTTAGGAGCTTGCTGCCTGAAGATGCAAGCCTGAGGACTTTGGTTTAACTCCAAGTATATGAGAAAATATAGAAGCAAAGAACCAACTCCACAAAGTTTTTCTCTGACGTGTGTAGCCACCACATATACACACGACTCAGATGTTGATGTGCAATCTTTAAGCCCAGCACACAGACGGATGAGAGTTCCAGGCTAGTCAAAGGTACACAGTGAGATTCTGTCTCAAGAAAAATAAATACAGATGCACACAATTTTTAAAAGGAGGATGGTATTAGTATAGTGCTTGCCTAGCATATTTTGAAAAATTGCATGTAAGGGGGAGGAGAAAAAGGGTTGAAAGAGTCTGGAACAATTGTAGAAGTTTCAGCGTTCTACCATTAGGTGTGCTGGCGTGCTTCTTTAAATCCTAGCCCTCAGGAAGAAAAGGAAGGCAGGTAGGCAGATCTCTTGAGTTTATGTTTGTAGACCAATTTGGTCTACAATAATGGGTTCCAGGTCAGCCAAGGAAACAAATCAAAGATATACTGTTAAGTCTGTCAAAACCAGAAAGACAGACAGACAACCAGGGCAGGGTGCTGTGGGTTAATGCTTTTATATACTGTACAGATTTGTCTCTCGTATTGGCTTAATACAACATTGATTGGCTAGTAACCAGGCAGGAAGTATAAGCAGGGCAACTGAATAGAATTCTGGGAAGAAAAAAGGCAGAGACAGAGTCACCAGCCAGATGCAGAAGAAGCAAGATAAATGCCTTACTGAGAAAAGGCACCAAGCCACGTGGCTAGACGTAGACAAAAATTATGGATTAATTTAAGCTGTAAGAGTAGCTAACAATAAGCCTGAGCTAATAGGCCAAACAGTTTATAATTAACATAAGCCTCTGTGTATTTATTTGGGACATGTGGGACCAGGCAGGACAGAAACTTCTGTCTACAGCAGAGTTTGACTTTTTTCTCTTGGGAAAAGCAGCTGCCATGCAAGAAGCCAAATATCTAAAACCATCCTACTATAGGAAAACCCATGTTAGTTACACGGACAGAGAGTGAAATCAGGTAGTGAACAAAGAGCTAAGAAATTTAATTCCAATTAAACTATTATTCTTTTTAAAGACTTATTTATTTATTTTTGGTTTTTTCGAGACAGGGTTTCTCTGTAGCTTTGGAACCTGTCCTGGAACTAGCTCTTGTAGACCAGCCTGGCCTCGAACTCACAGAAATCTGCCTGCCTCTGCCTCCTGAGTGCTGGGATTAAAGGCATGCGCCAGCACTGCCCGGCAAGATTTATTTATTTATTATGTATTCAGTGTTCTGCCTGCATGTATCTCTGCAGGCCAGAAGAGGGCACCAAATCTCATTACAGATGGTTGTAAGCACATGTGGTTGCTGGGAATTGAACTCAGTACCTTTGACGCAGGCAAAGCTCTTTAACCACTGAGCCATCTCTCCAGCCCCCAATTGAACTATTATTATTAAGTTTTTTGATACAGGGTTTTTCTGTATAATAGTCCTCTTAGCTGTCCTGGAACTCGGTCTGTTGACCAGGCTGGCCTTGAACTCAAGAGATTCCACTGCCCCTGCCTACTAAGTGCTGTGATTAAAGGCATGTGCCGCCACCACCACCCAGCAGAAAAAAGTTGTTTATGCATATGAAATACTAAAGGCCAGACACCTAAGAGTATAGTAATAGAGTTCACATGAACACGTATCACCCTAGCAATTATTAAGATAGCCAGGCTGGGTGTGGTAACACATCCCTTTAGTCCCAGCACTCATACCGGAAAATCAAATACTACAAATACTAGGCCAGCTTGGGATGTAAAACTTAATAAAAGGAAACATAACCAGATCCCATTATTTAAGATCCCAAATGACCATGCTGCTATGATTGTGACTTATTTTACACTTTCTATTAGCCTAAGGTTTTAAATTAGCAGATTTCTGTATGTGTAATATACGAATAGGTAAGGACCTACCACATAATTTCACCTAAGTAATTCAATTAATAATAAATTTACCTTGTAAGTCAAGTACCAGTAACTCCCCTCTGGTATATTCATAGGTCCAGTGGCTAAAGGCAAGCATGATCTCTTCCAGAGTGTTCGTTGGAATAATTTCATCACCATTATTATTATTGTATTTTCTAAATTCTCCACTCATGCATTCTTCTACAGCAAACCACTGCCCTGCTGAATGGCAGTACAGCAGGAAAACCTCAAGGAACCTTATAGAAAAGATACAGATATCACCAAGGGGGTTGTTAGTAAGATTCTAATTATATATATAGGAAATACACACACACCCACACACACACACACACTCTGTCTCTCTCTCTCTCAACATCAACACTGAGTGCCAAAGAAGACTGCTATCTAAATAACATCAAGCCCTCACCAAATGTAAAGATTTACCTTGGAGAAAACGGTATGGATTTGGGTTTCATCTGATTAAAGGCAAATGTAAGCTTTTGCGCTGCTCTTTGTTGTTGTATTTCCTACAGAAGGGGAGAAATCCCTTAATCAGTATTTGACTAAGATTTCCTTTGGTTTATTCACACTTTAAAAGTTAAAATATGAAACTCAGATCGAAGCTTCCTGTCACGGGTTCATGTATACTTACTCTGAGACAGAGATGTAGAACTGTATCTTCTTTATAAATACTTGACCATGTGTTAACCACCTCAGGAAGAAAAGACTTAATGATATAAAGATGCCCTGATTTCAGGATATCGTGCTCTGACCAGGTACACTGCACTTTGACTGCTCTTCGTAAACCTCCTCCCATTTCCTCTTTACTTAAAAACTCTATTTTGGCACAAAGGCCTAGTTGAGACCAAGAAGACATGCTGTTATTCAGTATACTGGGAGAACTCTCTTCCAGACGATACACCGTGACAGGCTCACCTGTAACAAAAATGAACACAGTTTAAGATCAAAGTATAGCTTAAAAAAAAAACAAAGTAGAATATTTGTAAATATCTATGGTTAACATCAAACAAGGAATAGAACATAAAAAAGTTGCAGTTTCATAAAAAGTGATAAATAACAGGAAACAAAAACAAAAATACACTTCCTTGAGAGGGGATGTGGCTCACTGGATAAAAACATTTGTTGGGCAAACATGAGGGAGGCCCTGAGTCCAAACCTCCAGAACTATTTAGAACTCTGGGCTTTGTGAGCTGCCAGTCTAGTTCCAGATACAGTGAGAGACCCTTTCTTACAGAAATACTACTACTACTAATGATGATAATGATAATAATAATAAAGCAAAGAGTGACAGAGCATTAACACCCAACATTCTCCTCTGGTCTTTGTGTGCACACACCAGCATATTTTGAACTCATATTTACAGTTAAGCATGTTTCAAATTATATTTTAAAGACAAACTGTGTGGTGGAGTATGTATACACATGAGTAAGTAGGTACCAGAAGGTAACTTTATTATGAAGCTATTGTTCCTCAGCAGCCATCTACTTTGTTTTTTGGAGCAGGATCTCTCATTGGCCCGGAGTTCAGTGATTAGGCTATGCTGGCTGGCCAGAATGCCCCAAAAGAATACTGCTGGAATGCCTGGCTTCTTCACGAGTTCTGGGGAATGAACTCGTTGTCTTACTGACTAAGTCACTGTCCTGAGTTCTTGAGGATAATTTTTTAGAAAGCAAGTAAAACTTTACATATTTCTAGACAGGTTAGAGCAATCTGTCTCACATACGCTATTTTGTCTATTTTGGTGTAGGAGGTTCTTCTGTACTTGTGTTGCTTTCATTGGTGAATAAAGAAAACTACCTTCCTTGGCCTTTTGATAGGGCAAAACTTAGATAGGCAGGGAAGACAGAACAGAATTCTGGGAGGAAGAAGGCAGAGACAGAGAGAGCTGCCATGAACTTGCCAGAGTCAGACATGCTGAATTTTCCCAGTAAGCCACGATCTCGTGGTGAACACAGATTAATAGAAATGGGTTAGATCAAGATGTGAGAGTTGGCCAAGAAGAGGCTAGATATAATGGGCCAGGCAGTAATTTAATTAATACAATTTCTGTGTGGTTATTTCAGGTGTAAGCTAGCCGGGACCAAAAGCAGGCCCTCTCTCCTGTAACAATTGGCTCCAATGTGGTAAACTGACTCCACGTAAAACCTGAGAAGGCTTAAAAATGAATTCTAGACACAAATATAGAGTTTAGCACAGCTGGTGGTGTGCCTTAGCTCCTTTAAGAGAGAATTTCCTGACTCAGCAGCATTAAAAAAAAAAATAAAAAAAGCCGCGCGGTTTTAAAACACGGCTTCCTGGGCTGTGCCACCAGCACAAACTCCGGCTATGAAGCATTTCAATGGCTTTCATGGGACCAGATGTTTGTGTGCCCACTCGGGATCGGGAAGAAAGTACTCTGAGACCATGCCAATGGCTCAGCGCTCCTGCATGGGCAGGAGGAGGATTCAGGTCTACTTGGCATGGACAGGCTGGAGAACATGGTGGATTCCTGCCGCCATACAGAGAGATGTTTCCAGGCTGCGCAGTGCTCTGTGTGGCAGATTTGGCTGTAACTCAGATAAAAAGAGTTTATGTGCTGCACACTCATTCTCCGGGTGGGAGTACTGAGCGTGGCTCCTGCCTGGCGGCCCCAGAGCTAGCACTGGTGGTGCTTCCACCATTTTGAAATTGGAGAGAAGTGGAGCCAGCATCCAGAGCAGCTGCAACCAAGCGGCTTAGCATTTTAAAAGCTCTTCAAGACAGTAGAGAATTAAGGACAATGCAATGGGACAGATTCAGACATAAAAGACCTCGAAGTGGGTCATAGTGTTAGATAAAGTACGTGGGCTTGGAAGAGAAAAGAAAAAGACTATAGAAAGTCATAATATAAAGTTAATGCTTTAAAAAAAAGGGTAAAGTCTTTAAAGAGACAGAGTACAGATAATTATAGATTAAAAATAAGCCACGTAAAAATGGAAAATTCACAGAATGTTTGGATTATGTATTTTATTGTGTTTTCTTTAAATTTTTTGACTGTGAAGGAGCTAAATACAGAGAGACATTTCATTGTATGGGCTGCTAAGCTAAACCAGCATGTATGTTCTAAAGGTATCTTGACTTCAGAATTTGGGTCTAAGGATATGATGCTTTGGAAAAGAGGTTCTTCTTTTCACAGAAGATGAGACCCTGTGGATTGCTTCTAGACCAATATGGTATGATCGACCATGCCCTCCTGAAAGGTCACCGTGAACACCTTCAGAAAATTACTTCACTCAACTGGTGACTGAGATGAACCTAGCACATAGGATACACCATGAAAGACCTGATTAACAGCGCCCCCATACAGTAGGAAGAAGTTTGGAGAGAAAAAACTATGCCCATATTCCCAAATATTGTTTATAAATGTTCTTTTACATTTAAAGGGGGATATGATATAGATATGAATAATTTACATTAGTATAAATTTTGCTTTATTGATATAAATTTAAGGTCAATTTTGTCATATATATGTATTTCTGATCTTAAGGTATTGTGATTGTGTAGTTCATTTAAAAATATAATGTATAATTAGGAAATATAGGTTGTTAATGGATAATCATTGATAATAGTCAAGCTTGTAGTCAGGTTAGTTAGATTTTCTAGATATATAGAGATATATTTCAGTTAAATAGGCATTCTTCATATCTTTCAAAGACTACAGAATATGGCATTTAATGTCTTAATAACTTAGGGCTTTTCATGACAATGAGACACATCTGCTCCTGGCAGCACCAATCTACTTCAAGGGAAAAATGGGCATCGAAGAGGCTCCTTATGGAGTTGATTAGTCATTTGGGCAAGAAACTGCTCTTGCCTGGACTCTTGCATAAACTGGACACAAAGAACCCGCAGAGTGAGGACTGCTGAGCTTGCCTAAAGGTGAGATGATCCTTTGGGGTTCCTGATTCATGAAAGAGTCTGTGAGACATTCTGCAGGATACAGAAGAAAGTGACTGAAAGGTCTTTGAAATTCCCTGCTTTATGAAAATGTCTGCTGGATACTATGGATTGTAGGCTGAAGATGGATGCCCCAATGGTACAGAAGAACTTTGGGTTACTGTACAGGCAGCGAGATGTCTCTGTCACTTCTAGAGTTTTGAAAGTTGCTTACTTCTCGTTTACTTAGGTAATATTATACCCTTCTGGAGTCTTTGATGGAGTTGAAGAATAGTTATAGTTAGAGTTTTCCATTGTTATGATAAAAGATAGAATCGATCTAAATATGGTAACTGTAGTTCTTGCTTGATAACTGTTTTGTTATATGTAATTTTACTATGTTAAAGTGAAAGCCTTTCTTTTTTGTGTAAACAGAAAAAGGGAAAACGGTGTAGGAGGTTCTTCTGTATTTGTGTTGCTTTCATTGGTGAATAAAGAAACTGCCTTGGCCTTTTGATAGGGTAAAACTTAGATAGGCAGGGAAGACAGAACAGAATTCTGGGAGGAAGAAGGCAGAGACGGAGAGAGCTGCCATGAACTTGCCAGAGTCAGACATGCTGAATTTTCCCAGTAAGCCACGATCTCATGGTGAACACAGATTAATAGAAATGGGTTAGATCAAGATGTGAGAGTTGGCCAAGAAGAGGCTAGATATAATGGACCAGGCAGTAATTTAATTAATACAATTTCTGTGTGGTTATTCTGGGTGTAAGCTAGCTGGGACCAAAAGTAGGCCCTCTCAGTCGGGTGGTGGTGGCGCACGCCTTTAATCCCAGCACTCGGAAGGCAGAGGCAGGTGTATCTCTGTGAGTTCGAGGCCAGCCTGGTCTATAAGAGCTAGTTCCAGGACAGGCTCCAAAGCCACAGAGAAACCCTGTCTCAAAAAAACAAAAACAAAAATGTAGGCCCTCTCTCCTATAACATTATTTTCCTACACTTCTGTTGCCTGACAATGGATCAAGGTTTCTGAAACAGAGCACAGAATGGTTTCTAATGTCTGCCCTCTCCCTCACTTCAGTATACTCTACCCTCCTGGTCTCAATTAGAACACAGAATGGTTTCTAATGCTACCTATTTCAATATACCTTGCCCTTCTAGTAGCAAAGAAGGTACGTGAAGCTGGTATTTCTTCACAGGAACTCTCATTTTGTCCTGACCCATATTCTAAGTTGCTTCTTATTTATGTTTTGGGATTTACCTCGTGGAGGTACAGGCACGAAGGGAATACTCTGTGACAACCTCATCAGGTTATTTCTTTCCACAGCTGCATTGAAATAGAGAGAAATAATGAAAACTCGAAAGATTCAAATATCAGTAAATTTTGTTTTCAATATTACTGACCTGAATAATAGTAATTTGTATCCATAACAGGCTTAAATGGCGAAGCAAGACCTAAAATTGTAAACAAATCAGACTGTTTAAAAAGCACTTGTGCAGCATAAATTTATGCTCAGACATTCTCAAAAAATAATCTTAAATTTCTTTCATAATCTCTCCTAACCAGGGGGAAAAAAAGGTAAAAAAAAAACTACTATCGAATATCACATGACCTATTTCATTGTGGCAAACAGTGGCCACTGTGCCCCAAACACCTGGGAAGAAGCACAGGATGCCCCACTCTCCAGCTCTTGATGTGAACTGTACTTCCACACCTGCCACTCGAAAGGAGAACTGTTCTGTTTCTTGCCTTTTGGGTTGGGGACAGTTAACTATCTAACCATGTTAGGTGAGCTGATGTGAGATGTGAGCTTCTGGGACACAAAGACACTACAGATCAGCTTCTCCACATCTGTATCTTATGTATTCACTTACTTTGAGGATTTGACTTTTAACCATAGGAAGAAGATATGGGAGATAACAGATCTGTGATGTGCTAAGTTTTAGAATATAAATGAGAAGGAATCTACTATCTCACAGGAAATAAAAGCCAACAGTTTTAACACTGCGATAACATAAAAAGATACAGTATATACAGACACCTATACACAAACACTTGTATAGTAAGGACTACAAAGCAAGGTAATTAATGCTGCCTAGTTAATAAGGGCAGAAGCTACCTCACATGGGGGAAGAAATAGCAATCTGCATGGCAGTGGATTTTTAGGGATACATTTACAAGACTATCTTAAGTGCTAATGTTCATGCTAAATTTAGGAAACCCCAGGCAGTTTAATATAGAATGACTAGTTAAGAATAAAATCAGATAGGCTGTGGAATTTTCTGAACATCACCCACTGACACTCAGTCCACAATATCTAATTCCACAGGTCTGTGGAATTACAGATGACTCTACAGTGATTGAATATGCAACCAAGATTGCAAATTAATGAGCAAGAGCATAAGCATACCTGAAGGAGGTGAAGCTACAGAAGCAGGCAATATCAAACTGTGAAGAGCCTAATATGTCATGCAAAGAAAGGACACTGCATTTTACTGAATGACAATGGGAAAAATGTAAAGCAGAGGAGTGGCTAGATCAAATTTTTCAGGAGAATTATTTTGGTGGTAGGAGACAGACTAGCACTAAAACTACAGGCAGGAAGCCAGCCTGGAATAACTAATCTGAAAACCTATATAACTAATCTGAAAACCTATCTGGCAGGCAGTAACTACTGAATATGAACATATGCATAAGCTATGACCCGCAATTTTACCCTTAGGCATATAACCAACAGAAAGCAAATTTATGTTTACCAAACAACATGAACAAGAATGCTCACAGCAACAGAAAGCATAATGGTTACACACTGGAAGCTACTGAAATGCCCATCAAATAGAATGGATAAATTCAATATATTCTAACAAGAAAATACTATGAAATACTAGTAATGTACAAAGTACACTAGTAAAATAATACTGATGAATCTCCTAACAATTACATATCTATGATTCCATTTTTACTATACCAATAAGCCACTGTGTTAGTTAGGATGGAGGCCAGAGCAAGAGCCTGGCATGTTAGCAATATTCTGGTTTTCGGGTACTGGTTAAGTGGGAAGTGGTTGTGACAGAAAAGTGGACTTCATAATTTACTGGGTGGGTCATGTGTTTGTAAAACATTTATATTAAAGATGAGGAAAGAGTTTTCCAACCACCTTAGCTTTTTAAAACTTGAAGTCTAAAGTGTCTGGCCTATGATAATGTGGTAAATGCTTTAATTATGACCTTTTATTTTTCATATTTAATCTACCACACAGACTCACCATTTAATGTTCCTCCTTCAGATGGCCTAAAGAAATATAAAAATAATAAGCTATGAAAAAAACCTTAGTTTTGATTATCACTTGTGATTTTATAAGGTTATCATAGTTATTTAATGAAATACAGTTAAAGGAATACAGATGTTCAGATCTATATGTCTGAATACTTGCCATTCCCATACTCCTTATACAGACATGCACATATTTGCATGTGTACATCTTGTATCTCAACTTTATGGCTACATAAATATTATTTTGGTGTTCAACTAATGGCTACTAGATCTTAATAGAGTAATAGTTTTATTTTATGGCTCAGTATTTGTGGAGACATTCCCAATACTGTGACAATACCAGGAAATGATTTTCTATGATTCTAGAAGTACTCCAGCAGACTGTTACAAAAAGGACTGAGGCATCATTTTACAAGATTCAATATCCAATGCCTAATCTATTTATTTATTTATAACAAGTCTTGATTCCAAGTGCGAGTTCTTTGAATTCCAAGGATTCCTATGCAGATGAGATAGTTACAATGAAAAGGAGAGTGGGATATGACCAGGATGAATGCTACGCTGAGTTCTCCCACTACACAGCTTTGAGTCTTACTTGGGACCTAAAGTTCAAGATCCAAAAGAACCCTGGAAACATAAGAGCCACCATGGCCTCTTCCCAATTCCCATATTCTAACTGGTTCCAAAGGTTATTCTTGTAAGGAATATTTTAACCTAGTATTATCCCCTTTTCTGCTGCTGGTGAACCACTCTTTCCTAAGTACTTGACTCAATCCCCAGCACCAAAAAAGAAAATCAAAAAAACTTCTGTATTTATTTTCTAAGGCTTTGGTTATAAAGACACAGCCCCAGAAGGGGATTGAATGTAGTCAAGTCTTAACCTATTAATGTCAACACAATTTACTTTCCTCTGTGTTCACACCTACTTCAGATCCACAAGTGGAGACACTTGTATTGCTTGAAAATGGCCGTTCTTCCTCAGCAGTACTTATCTGGTGTACTGACAAATGGGTGTCAGTCATCCAGGGACAAATTACCTATCAGACTGCTTTTTGTTTACTCTTCTGGCTCTGGGTTTGTCACATTCATTAGATAATTTTTCAGTACCCATGCTTTCTAAAGCATATCATGTATTACTGCTCTAATCATCACAGTATACACATACATATAATGTTTGATGAGAATGATTGACAAGTATACTAATATTAACCAAGTGCTAACTAAAGTCTCCAGATTTCAACAAATTTATTCAAGGGCAAGTTGAAATAATAGAATCAAATGAACTATATAGGAAGATTATAATAAAAATATTATAATGAAGATCCTCCAATTTCCTGTCTGTGAAGATGGGAAATGCTGCAACAGATATCTTAAATGGAGTATAAAGCAGGTTAAGACAGAGAAGAACAAATATAATATTCATTAACTCATATACTTTTCAGGCCATTAAGGAAAGACTTACATTTCTCTGTTTGATGGTCTATCTCGTAACCAATCCTTTAGTCAAAAACAAACACAAAAACTTAATTGAAATATAGAAGCAGTTTTCTAGAATCAATGTTAACTATTTAATATGTTTCTTAATATTCTTTAAAATGATGGCCTGAGAACTTAATATGAAGTCCTTATTTCATACAACTTATAACCACAAAGGAATAAGTAATTCAGGAACGTTATTTTTTACAAGAGTTGTGTTTGTGTCTCTCTGTGCACCCATGTGGGTATCCTCCTTTATCCCATGCTTGGTTTTACATGGGTGCTGGTAATTGAAACCAGGTCATGAGGCTTGTATAGTAAGCACTTTACCTATTGACTCATCTCCCCAGTCTCCAGGATTTCTAGTCCTTCAAATTCTTTGTTTCTGATGGCAATCTTATTTTCCGAGCATGCCTCTGATTCTAAAAATAATCTGTGCTTCTTACCAAAAGAACACCAAGTATAAGCAGAATTAAAATCACACCAACTAAATACGAATAAAATGACGGAAACACAAGTATTAAGACACAGCAGCCCTTTTGCACACCACACCCATTCACATGGTTTCTATTCAGCAAACTTAGTTGTCATGATCTAGATATTTAACTTCCCTCACTGGGATTACTATTTTCTGAATTTGAATTTTTATATATTTCATCAATTTAGAAAATTCCAATTCATTCACATTTCTTCAAATTCTCCTTTCTCATGGCCAATTAGATGTACTTCCCTGGTACTTTCATCTGTGTTGCATTCTGGCCTTAGTAATTCTCTCTTTATAGAGTTCCTCACCTGTTACCCAAAAGAAACATTTGGTCTTTAATCTTGATAAAATATTAGTGTGTAGTCAGGTTGGTCTGGAATTTACTATGTAGCAAGACTGGCCTTAAATATGCCCCCTCTGTTCTCTGTCCCCAGGTACTAGGATTATTATGCCTATATAATTTCCCTCTCCTTTTCTGGTTTTGTGTGATGGGGTCTCATGGTGCGTCCCTGGTTGATCTGGAACTTGTTTTGTAGACAGGCTGGTCCTGACCTTCCAGACCTGCCTATGCTAGGATTAAAGATGTGTCACCATGTCTGGTGAGTATTTTCTTCCTCTCTACATATTTTTCAAGTTGCTAATATTTCTTAATAGTATCTTTTTCTTGGCTAATGTTTTATTATTATAATCGATTATTCTATTTTTAATTGCTAGTCTAATAAAGTCTCTGTAGTTAGGAAATCATCTTAATAGATGATTCTACAACAGACAGTCTATAATTTAGATTCAATATAGACTCCTAGAGAGCAGGATTTGTCACAGTGAAATTTTACAAATTCCTTTTCCTAATGAAACAACTACTTTGTTGTTTTTGAGACAAGGTCACACTATGTAGTTCAGGCTGGCCTCAAACTTGAGATCATCTGCCTCAATCTGTGGATTATTGAGATTACAGCTCTGGGATTGTAGATGTGTACCAAAAATACTTTGCTTAATAACGTGTGAGTTTTTGTTTTTCCCAGTTTTGCAAGACAGGGTTTCTCTGTAAAGCAATCCTGGCTGTCCTAGAGCTAGCTCTTGTAGACCAGGCTGGCCTCAAACTCACAGAGATCCTCCTGCTTCTGCCTCCCAAGTGCTGAGATTAAAGGAGTGCACCCCAGCCAGATTTAATAACTTGATTTTTAAAAATTATTTATTATGTATACATAGTACTACCTGCATGTATTCCTACATACCAGAAGAAGGTACCAGATCTCATTAAGGATGGTTGTGAGCCACCATGTGGTTGCTGGGAATTGAACCTCTGGAAGAGCTGCCAGTGCTCTTAACCTCTGAGCCACTTCTCCAGCCCCAATAACTTGATTTTTAACAACAGAACCAACTGTAAGTTACTGCCCTATAGATTATAACTGTGTGAGCATCTATTTCTAGATACTCGTTTGCCTTCACCCAAGCTAGCAGTCTTAGTCGTTCTTTGGTTTTAGGAGATTTTACAAAAACCGAACATCACCAAAGGTGGTTGGGAATGAATTCAATTCAAACAGGAGGTCTTCCTTTTCTTCTGTGTAAAATTTCTGAGCGTTCTGCATGGAGGAGACTGAGGTCTGTTTTCTAAGGAAAACTGTTTTTAAAGCTTGATATAATTACCCATAAAACACTAATCACAACTTTTAAATGTTCATTAGTAAGTCCATGTTCCTGTCAATATGCTACTTAATTGAAATATACAAACCGGTAACAAAGCTGCTTTGGAATCTACTTCCGGAGAGTCTTCCATAGATGTTCTTCTACTATCGCTTTCTGCTATAAGAAATTAAAAAGACATAGCTGAGCAATTAAATCTTTCCCCCCGCTTTCTTTTTTTCTTTAAAAAACAAAACAAAACTACAAGACAAGGTTTCTCTGTGTAGCCTTGGTTTTCCTAAACTCTGTAATCCAGACTGGCCTCAAACTCATAAAGTTCATAAAGTACATCAGCTTCTGCCTCCCGAGTGCTGGAATTAAAAGTGTATGCCACCATTGCCCAGCTAAACAACTAAACTTTTAAGTATTCACAAAAAAAGAAAGTATTAACAAAACAAAGTGTTTCTGAGAGTGTAACCTTCAAAAGCTGGTTTCTTATCTCCAACAAAGCCAAACCCAATAGTTATAAGAGGCCTATAAATCCACAAGCTATAAAACTTATTAAAAGAAAATTATTTAATTTATTGTGAAAACCCAGTAAGAAGCAAAACGTATTTTAAACACAAACCCTCTATTTTCAAACCACCCTACTGACATCCAGGTTACTATTTTCTCATGCATCTTTCTCAGTAGTGTATGTATGTGTCATATAGCCCCAGCACTTCACAAAAACAGTAGCATAACACTTACTCTGAGGGTGCCTTTTTTTCTTTAAACGTTTAGAACCATAATAAGACCCTATCTCATAAAACCAAAAATAAAGTAAAAAATAGTTGAAAAAAAAGGTAAAAAAAAAAGTTGAAATATATTACAAAATGCATAGCAAACCTTTCTTAAAAACCTGAAAATAACAGGATATATGCTATTCTGAGAAATTTAGCTAAGTATCAAAGAATTTAGTATGCCGATTTAAATAAACTCATGACATGATTAGATTGGTGGGAAAGGGTGAAGACGTGTATGTGGTCAATGTGGAAATGGTGGGAAAAGAGTTTAGTCTCCACTTAGTTAAGAAATCTAAGAGCTAGGCACAGTAGCGTGAGAGGTGAAGTGCTGTGTGTCTGAGGCTAGCCTGCCCTAGATCTATATAGCAAGTTCTAAGACAGCCAGGGCTACATATAGAGACCCTGCCCCTAAATAAACAAACAAACAAATAAATAGCAAGCAAATTAAGAGATGTGACCTAAAAATGAAATAAGAAGATAGAGCAATATAATTGTGTTACTTTTAGAAACAATACATGTTATCTTAAAAGTACTGACAGTTTCACCTTTTCCTTGATAATCACTGCTATCGTTTCTTTTACAGGTCTTATTTCCAGGACTAGAGTATAAAATACAAACAGCTACGATTTCCATCTTAGTTCTCAATATGACATGGAATATAAGATTTGTGATAAGTTTTTACAAATAACTTTTATTGTAATTAAAGAACTCCATTCTTACATTACTATGTAAGTTTTATTCATGAGCAAATGGTTCAACTTTATCAAATGCCTTTTCTGCAGCTGTTGACATGATTTTTAGGTTTGAATTTGCTATCACTCACTATAGTAATTATGTATGATGTTGCCAAGCCAACCTGAATTCCCACAGTAATATATAGTGCTGAACTCAGTGTACTGAAACAGATTAAAAGAAGTGACTTTTGAGGGGACAAGGAAGCGCTGATTTTAAAAGGAAAATGTCACAATTATTCAGCCTTTCAATTATAGGCATTTATATAAAAACAAAGCCAGGTATGGTGGTATGCACCTGTAGTACCAGCAAATAGGAACACTGAGGCAGGAGGACCACTTGAGTTCAAAAGTTGGAAACCAGCCTGGGCTACAGTGAAGACTGATTTCAAAAACAAGGCATGATGACACATCCGTAATCCCTGTAATAGGAGGCTGAGGTAGAAGAATCAGGAATTCAAGGACATCCTTAGCTACACAGGGAGTTTGGATTTCCTGTCTCAAACAAACAAACAAACAACAAGAAAAAAAATACTTAATATGGAAATATCATCACATCATGATACAGGAAATGAAAAATTAGTAGTACAAAAGAACAATATGCTATCTTTTGTATAAACTATAGAAAATAGGAAAATATTGTTATAAATGATTGCATAAGCATGAAGACTAGCAGACACACCCAACCTTTGATACTGTAATGCAATATAATCATTTACTAAGTTCACGCAGGGAAGGAGGAGAGGAGTAGGGAAAAGGGAAAGTGGAACTGAGGGTACCATCAGTGGAACTGAGGGTACCGGATGGTCGAGATGGGGAAAGGACAGAGACGGAGGGCAAGGAAAGAGATATCTTGATTGAAGGAGTCATTATGGGGCTAGCAAGAAACCTAGCACTGGAGAAATTTCCAGAAACCCACAAGGATGACCCCAGCTAAGACCCTAAGCAATTGTAGAGAGGGAGTCCGAACTGGCCTTGCCCTGTAGTCAGAGTAATGACTACCTTAAAAGTCATCATAGAACCTTCATCAAGCAAATGATGGAAGCAGAGGCAGAGAACCACAGTGGAGCACTGGCCTGAGCTCCCAAAGTCCAGTCGAAGAGAGGGAGAAGCGATAATATAAGCAAAGAGGTCAAGACCATGATGGGGACACCCACTGAAACAGTTTACCTGAGCTAATGGGAGCTCATTGGAACCATCATAGGGCCAAATATGGGTGACAGTTGTATGGCTGGGGCAGCCTGTGGGGTCACGGGCAGTGAGACCAGGATTTATCCCTAGTGTTTATACTGGCTTTCTGGAATCCATTATCTTTGGAGGAATACCTTGCTCAGCCTAGGGGAGGGCCTTGTCCTGCCTCAAAGCAATGTGCTAGATTTTGTTGACTTCTCATGGGAAACCTTACCCTCTCTAAGGAATGGATGGGGGGTGAGGTGGAGGGGGAGGAGATGGAGGGAGCAGGAGGAGGGGAGGGAGTGGGAACTGGGATTGGTATGTAAAATGAGAAAAGTTTTTTCAAAAATTAATTTTAAAAAATTGCATAATTAAGATTAATAAAATCAAAATGCTTATGCTTTACTAAGTCACTATTTTGTGTTGGCCTAAATTTGTAGCTATCCGTGGGTGAATATGACCTTCAGGCCACAAAATGGATATACTAGCTAAATGCAGATAAAAATAATAGTGGTTCCATGTGTGGTTGGAATGAGAAGTGGTAATTTTTCAAAGTGTATTTTAATATCAACAGAATTTAACTAAGTTAAACTACAAAAATAAATTTGTTGAAAAACTGATACCATCTGTAAATGTTAAAATTAGATGTAAGAGATCTTTGAATTTCATCTTTTCTTTTCTGACTAAATAATCATATATATGTATTTATCATATTCATATGTGTTTGTGTGTGTGTGAGAGAGAAAATATAAGAATTACATTACTCATTTCCAAGGTCACACTAACTATTGTTAACCATGTTTTCATCTTTTAACTCACATACCATTTATTACTAAGGTCCTTGGTAAATATATACTTAAAGCTTATTATGTTTGCTAAAAGAATTCATAAGGTCAAAATACTCACCTTGTTCTGCACGAAGAGAAGCAGAAGTCTTATGACACTCACTATATCCAGCAGCACCCACATGTTTCAAAGTGTTTTCAGAAGGAGTATCATTCTGTATAGATTACATATATATGTGTGTGTGTGTACATATAAACATAAATTTATATGCACATAAATTTTAAAAATAAGTGAATTTCAAGCCATTGTCCTGCATAGAAATTCTTTTGATCTAACTCAATATGCTTTATTCTACTCAAGCATTAAAAGGTATATAACACAGATCTGGTTACATGAATGTGAATCTCGAAAACTACCTGAAAACTACCTACTCATCTGAATGAATCCTTTTAATACTAATATACATTCTCAAGATGTTTGGAAAAATATAGAAAACTGCAAAAAATCTGAAACCAAAACCATTATTACTTTATAAAGGAAAAAGTATTGCCACATGGCTTGATACATACTGCTTTGTAGGAGCTATGTGTCAAACCTTAATTTCTCTTTGAATTTGTTCTGGCACGTGGATACAATATTTCAGTGTCTCTGAAGCTTTCATTTTGTTTGTATTATTCATACATTTAAAAAGGCTTGCTGCCTTTCTGGCCTAATAATTATTTTGCATTTTTATTAAAATTTTCTATAATTAGACTTTCTATATTTAGCTCTAAGATTCATCCAAATTTATAAAAATCATGATGACAGTCTTTTCAAATTTCTATCCAATTCTCCAATTTATACTAACAAAGCACTTCCTTTATTAATTTCAAATTCAGCCCCCCTACTAAATTGTTTTGTTCAAGGTTTACTTCAACAGCAATATTTAATTAAATATTTTTGTTTTAACTATTCTAGCTATAAAATATTTTAGTATCTAATAGTTACTTTACTTTGACTTTCTTCTTTCCAAACAAACTAATGAATCCCATTAAACAATTAGTGAGAGGCATCACACCACTTTCTTTTTCAAGTTTTATTTTTATGAATGTCTTTCTGTGTGCATGCCATATACACATGCGGCACACAAAGGCCAGAAAAAAGCATGGGATCTCCTTGAGCTGACTGATGTAGGTTCCAGGACCCAAATTCATATCCTTTGGGAGAGCAGCAAGTGCTCCTAACCAATGAGTACTCTCTCTAGCCCCATACTGTTTACTTTATCAACTCTAAGAATATTATACAACCTTTAAAGTATTTCTGAACCTTGGTCATCAAAACATTACTACTGAAAATTATTACCTCAAAAAAATTAAGCATCTTTGATGCTGCACACTCTTTACAATATACGATATACTGAATATATGAAAATATGATAAAAATATACTAATTTAAAATAATTTCAGATAACAGTTTTCCTAAGACTTAAGAATATCCAGAGTACTTCCTTTACCTAAAAATTCCACTTCATTATCATATATCATGATATATCTCCTTCAAAATTATCATATATAATGAAAATATTCAGAACTTTACAAGTATGCCAACAGAACTAAAATGAATAGAAAATACAAAGAAGAAGAATGTAATAGCACATGCCTACAATCCCATTCTTGGGAAGTAGAGGCAAGGCAGATAAGGATTTAGAAATCAGCCTAAGCTTAGGCTTCATGAGATTGTCTCAAAAATACCACTAAGATTTAAAATGGAGTAAGGAGGGACTGTGAATAAAGAACACTAAACTTATGCACTGCCTCCTTTAAAGGCTTATGTGGATGCTAAGCTCATCTTTTGACTCCTGCACACTAATGAGATGTTACTGGATATTTAGGCACCTATGAATACTCTATGATCATGTTTTATATATCAACCCGCTGTTCTTCCTTTGAAGCAAGAAAATCACACAACTATTTTCATACTTTAGGGCAAACAAAAAATATAGAATTTCAATTTGTATATATTCACCAATTAAATTATGAGTTTACAGCATCTACTCAGTAGATAATATGTTCATCATTTTAGTACAATGCACCTGGGTCTGTCTTTTACATGTAGGGTAGTATACAATATGCCTGATAGCAATGACACAGTTAACTTTGGATCAGAGAGCATGTTAGTTATTATATCTTTAGGAGCAAATCTTGTTTCCTGTATTTGTTATTTGACCATTTCTAAAATGTAAGTTCTTTAAGGGACAGAGGAGTTAAAGCACTTCAAGAAACTCATGGTGCAGCTACATCACTGTTCTTGAGCTGATGAGTAGCTATGGGCAATTTATGAAAGCAGTGGAAATAAAAACTACTTTTCAGGCAAGAAATACATCTTTTTGTTTTTTGCCATTTGTTCCATTCATTCATTAGATGTCATAAGAATTTATTTAATACTCTATATGTACATCATATATAGCCTTTTAACCTCTAGATTCCAAGCTTTGAAAGGAACGATCGTGTTCTAATAAACTTTGGGTCCTTGAAGAAAAGTGAAGCTCAGTAATAACTCCATAGAAAATGAACAGGGAAAAGCCCTTTTTTAAAAAAACTGTTAAACATTTTAATTAACAAAAATGCAAGCTAATTTGAACTTTTTCATGTTTCTCTTTGAAGCCTAACAGTTTCAGGTATCTGGGGTAAACATATAATGATAACAATTTCAGGTATCTGATAGTTTCAAGTGTATGATAATCATATTAATGACAATCTCTGCTAACCTACTTTTTACTGAAAAGTTCAGTTCTATTTAGAAGAAATGATCACAGAAGTGAAATTACATTTAATTGTGCTGACATTTAAAAGTATCACTTACGGATAACAGTTCTTTTATTCTGTTTGATGTTTCTTTAAACCTCTGTAAATCCATACTATCTCTGTGTCCTTAACAGGGGAAAAGGAAAAAAGGTTAAAATGAAACTTTTTCTTCCCTATTAGATGAAGTACAATCTTAGAAACAAATGATTTATATTGATCTTTCAAGTAGTTTTCAGGCTCTGTAAACTTTCCTTTAGCTCTTTTTATAGGTCATACTGAAAATACCTATTAGGAAGATGTCCAACAGCAAACAAAAAGGCCTCCTATTGAGAACCCTACAAACAATCTAAGTCAACCTTAGAATTAGAAGGGGACATTTTACTCTTACTAATGAAATACAAAATAGACTGAGCCAGGCTTAGTGGCAAACATCTGTATCCCAGCACAAGGGGGGTAGAGGAAGGAGCAACAAGATATTCAAACAAGTTTAAGGGAAACTTAGACTTGGTAAGATTAGGATAGATTTAATGTAGGAAATGTTATTTAATTAACCACATAAACTAATAATAAATACCAGTAATCTGATACCTAGGTAACATGCCAGGTTGGCCTTAATATGGATATTCTACATGGCCTTATTAACAGATTCTCCAAATAATAATAACAGTGTCCACGACTAGGTAAATTCGTAGGTTGGGAAAAGCTAGAAAAACAGTTAAAGACTAGAATAGAAAGGCAATGGACAAAGTCAGACAAGAAAGGCAAAAGGCCTCAGTTAGACCTTGTAATAGTATGAATATTACTCTAAGAGAGCAGGTTATTACCAAAAAAAACCTCTTTAAATACTTTAATACTCTATCAGAAGACAATTAGAACACTATATTCTCCCATATTACAGAGCTCAGCTAGCCCTTTGACATTTTCTCTCTTCAGCTGTTTATTCTCCTCTATATGGCATGCTGTTAACATTTAAATATACTTAGGTCTATATTACCATTTAACACTTAAGCTTTCAGGTAATTGTCCAACCCTCACATTCACACTTTATCTTACTACAGTCTAGCCCTCCATCCCTTTCCTGATCAAGTAATTTTCACAAATGTTATTAACATGATTACTGTCAAAAGAGTATTTTTCCCCATTACTTTACTTATGCTATCACTATTATGTAAAAGACTTTTCTTTTCTGGTGCAATAGTGGAATGACTGCTGTAGAATGAACTACTTTCTAATGGATCAGGCTTGCTTCACAAGAGATCCATGCCTGACACTGTAAACCCATGTCTGTTACTTTGCTAACTGTTCTAAATGTCTGTTTGCACCCATAGAGACCTGGGAGGCTCTCAACCATGGTCAGAGAAACTTCTTTCAGCAGTGGGAGGCAGCCCATAATTGTTGAAGGAGCTGAGAATAAATGACTGTGAGTGCTAACCCTTAAAAAAGATATTATTAACCCACTAGCCAATGCTCAGGGAAGTGTGTGGGAAAGGAAGTGGAAAGAATTAGAAGGTAGCTCCTTTGTGCTGGTTCTTTAGTGCACAAGATATCTGATAAAAGTGAGAAAGGGGGCTAGAGAGATGGCTCAGCAATTATGAACACTTGTTAGTCTTAAAGAGACCCAGGTTCAGTTCCCAACACCCACATAGTGGCTTACAACAATCCATAACTCCACTTTCAAGGGAACTGATATCCTCTTCTGACCACTGTGGGCAACAGGCACACTCATGGTACACAGACATTTGCAGGCAAAAACTCATACACATAAAATAAAGAAAAAGCTTAAGAAAAATCATCTATCTAGAAATATTCTCATCTTTAGCTATGTAATTGAGTAGACCATAAATACAGACATGTATTTGATTGGTAGGGTAACAAAAGTTGCGTTTAGGTGAACCATTTATTTTTGTTTTTATTAAATAGTTTTTAATATGATTATAATGCCTATTGTGTCACTGTTAAGAAATGAATGTATGTGCTGTCCCTCTAGCCCTAACATAATTACTTGTAGTATACAGTCACTTTCAACACTGTCTTGGTTGTATATGAAATTACACACTGGTCCTATTCATATTGGTGTCATAACCTCCCTTATACCTTTCTACTTTTACCCTAGAATCTACCACTCACAAATCACTCAGACCCTTCCCACAATTGACAAATCCAACTGAATATGTATTAAATTCAAAAGACAATTCCCAAATAAGTATATAATTAATGGCAACCTGTCTTACAGTACATTTTTATTAATTAGCTAATTACTTTTCTAAGGAAGTGTTTCTGACATCAAAAGCAACACTAATATGCAGCAATAGTTTGCCAAACTTACCCACGAATGCTCCAAATTCTATGTTATCTCCTTCTGCAGCTTTATAGAAAACAGGTTCTGGATCTTTGGTTGCAGATTCCAAGTGGCTTTTGCAACTTGGCTGAGATGGAGTACTCACAGAAAATTTGGTTGGTGGGGATGACATATGTGGTGAACTACTAGGTGAACTGCCTAATTTCTGATTTTTATTAAATATTTTTAAGATTTCTACCCCATGTCGCCTCTGTCTTAATTCTGGCGGAGAAACAGCACTTGGGAATAAGGCACCACAGGAGGAACCAGCCTCTGGAATGTTGAATTCTTTTCTCTGGGGTATCACAGGCAAATCTTGACCAAATATGTTATACTGGGGGTCTTTTTCATCTTTCATAAAAATGTTACAAAGAAAAGGATTATTACTTTCACGATCACCTTGAGGAAGAGAGGAACTCAGTGTATTTACAACGCTATGCTTCTTCCACATAGGTCTTACAGGAACGTCATCAATAAGATTCTGGGTCAAGTGTTTGGAAATACTCAATTCTCGAGTGATCTCATTGTGAACTTTGCTAGCTTCTGAAGCTTTCTGGGCTGTAAGTGTTTTTAATGTATCTACTGTCAGGGCCGAGAGATCTTGCAGATGGCCAATTTGAGAATCTAAAGACTGTAATGATCTTTTTATGTAGTTGACACGATCTCCAACTTCTTTAATCTGAATGCACATCTGCTCCACTCTGTAGGGGGACAAAAGGGCATTTCAGATGTTAAAAATAATGTAGATGGGACAGGGAGACCGAAGTCTGAGCTCTGTAATCTGGTGAGGAGAAAATGTTGTCCTCTAAAGGCTTCACTGGAGCCACGGCAAACACGCCCTCCACGCACGGGCGGTGGTGGCACACGCCTTTAATCCCAGCACTCGGGAGGCAGAGGCAGGTGGATTTCTGTGAGTTCGAGACCAGCTTGATCTACAAGAGCTAGTTCCAGGACAGGCTCCAAAGCCACAGAGAAACCCTGTCTCGAAAAAACAAAAATAAAACAAAACAAAACAAATAAAACCAAAACACATGTGCCCTCCATATGTCATACATACACGGGGCAATATTTTTCTTTTCCTGAGACAGGGTTTCTCTGTGTAGTCCTGACTGTCTTAGAACTCACTCTGTAGACCAGGCTGGCTTCAAACTCACAGAGATCTGCCTACCTGTGCCTCTCTAGGGTTGGGATTAAAAGTGTACACCACCATTCCTGGCTTAAAACACAAAGTTTTATAAACAAATTTTGTTCCATAGGCTATCTGAGTTCACTCCTTCAAAATGTATATAAAACTACATATACAAAGGACTATCATCAGTGTCATACACAAATACCACATGCTTCTAATATGAAACAAAAACATTGTAAAAAAACAAAAGCCTTGAAATAGTTATGAAAACATTACTTTTATCTTCTTGAATAGTTAAGAATACCATCTCTTCTCTCCTTGTAACTACAGTCAAAAAACAAGAGTGCTGAGGACCAGACTAATAGGTATAAGCATTTCCTAATAAGTGTGGGCATGGGCTTGACCCCTAGCATCACTAAAGAGTAAAGAAAGGGGCTAGACAGGTGGCTCAGTGGTTAAGAGCACTTGCTGGTCTTCCAGAGGACTTGGGATTTGAATCCCATCACCCTCACAGTGGCTCATAACTATCTGGAACCCCAGTTCCAGGAGATCAATGCCTTCTGACCTTCACATGAACACAAATGCACAGGTGAACACACACACACAACACTCATATACAACACTCATACACATAAAATAAAAGCTTGTAACAAGAGATCTACTGGGTTACATGTAGTAAGTGTAAAGAACTGACCTGATTTCTCAATGTGTGTAATATAAAGTTTTTTACCTGGTAAAATAAACTGAACAGAGAACATATTTCAACTAACAGGATCCATTTTCACATACAGTCAGTAATAATTAAAGAGCCTATCTACCTGTCAAAAGTGACACGGATTCTCTCTTCGCTCCCAGAATGGAATTTATCATCCTTTTCATCAAAATACATTTCAACACACTGCTCTTCAAAGTCATGGAGTTTCTTTTGATCTTCTTCTGTTAAGAAAAGTTCTAAGGGGAAGAAGACCAGAAAAAAATTAGAATATAACAATGAACGCTACCCACCATGTTTTCAGATTTCAGCTCGTGTCTTTCTCTTTCTACTTATTCATTTTTTTTTATTTGATAGACAATTATTTATTTAACAGACAGGGTCTCTCTACGTAGTCCTGGAACTCACACACATCCCCTTGACTCTGCCTCTCAAATGCTGAGATTAAAGGCACACAAACCATGCCCAAGTTTTAGATATTTTGTCTCCTTTTACTTCCTTCTTTCATACTATGTCTTTCCTATTTCTTGCTTAGTTCTCTTATCATGTATCTTGTAGGAGAAATTTAAGAAATAATTTTATGAGAAAGGAAACCATAAAAAATTTAAATATAACTGACTTTTTGATTTACCGTAGGTTGTATAAAGATGCACTAATTTGGAAGAATGTTAAGAATGGGTTTCAAGAACAGGTAAAATGATATAGGTTACCATTTTTAACAAGAACAACAAAAAGCCCCGAGGGGCCATTCTCCAAAAGAAGTTAAATATCAAATTGACTTTTATGATCATATTGTTTTGCTATTGTTTAAATGATCAACAGTTTGTTCTAAGGCCAAATATGAGTTATCATGGCCCAGAAACAGAGATTTCAATTACCCAAATTCCATGTTAAAACATGGAAGCAGTTTTATGAAGTTTTCATAGTAACACAACAGAAAAAGTCATAAAACAAGGCATTTTTGAAATAGACAGAAAAGACATCTCAGATATGATCTGAATTGATTTGAAGACACTTAACCTTTTGATTGGTAGAAAGTTAGGGTGTTGCTAAAGTTAACATATTTTAAAATTTGTTTGTTTTTCCCTCAAGATAGGGTTTCTCTGTGTAACAGCCCTGGCTACAGGAACTTTCTCCAAAGATCAGGCTGGTCTCCAACTCACAGAGATCCTGTCTCTGCCTCCCTAGTGCTGGGATTAAAGGTGTGCGCCACCAAACCCAGCTGAAAAAACCTTTTTGTTCTCTGTATCTGATACAACATTTATATGTGACATAGAAGAAGACTATTATATTTGAAATTTAAAATAATCAAGAATACCATTTGGGCTGGGCAGTGGTGGCACATGCCTTTAATCTCAGCACTTAGGAGGCAGGGGCAGGATCTCTGTGAATTCAAGGCCAGCCTCGTCTAAAGTTCCAAAACAGCCTCCAAAATACACAGAGAAACCCTATCTCAAAGACAAAGAAAAAAAATAATACTATTTGGCCTAATAAAGAGAAAGTAGCAGATGAGGAAAGTAGGCGCCCTAATCAACCAAAATATCTCCAACCCATGTCATCACACTCTTTACCCAAACTGAGGTGTTTTCCTGCTGTGTCTAGTTATTTGCACTTTATGAAACATTTGATGTTTGAAGCACTTGAAATAATTTACTAACTTTTAATTCTAGTTGTCTTCTGGCCAGTTTGATTTCACAGCTATCACTTTATGTGCTCACTCTAATTCTTAAAAAGACTGGTCTTTAATATCCAAATTATCATAGTTCTTATTTGCAGATACTCAAACTGTACCTAAAATTGCTTTATGTTGAGACAAATTTAAAATTTTCACAATAACTAATCCAATAGGTTATCTCTAAAATCAATATTTAGCATTAAAGTATAATATTAAAACCCCCAAAAACATTTTCCTTAATTTATTTTACTTACTTGGTCCATCTGAAGTCTTATCTTTCTTTCTTCTTTTACATACACAGCAAAACAGGGAAACTATATGGCTGAGAATGATAAGTGGAGGAGGCAGAACTGGTTTCTCATGATAAGCCATAATAAAATGGTAACGCTGATACTTCCATACAATATTGGAAATTGCCTTCACTTGTAAATATACATTACTAAAATAATGAACAAAAATAAAACAATTATATTCTGAAATTTTAAATACTAAATATTTCACCTTAAATCTGTATTACATACTTGAGTATACTTTCATACAAAAAATGTAAATGAAAAACTATATGTAACATGAAGGTTGATATTGTTGAGGACCTTAATAATGATCTTAGAAAAATGGGCAGGAAAGGAATGGCTTGAGGCTTTTACAAAACTATAAGTAATGGATAAAACAGTCTTTAACCCTAGCACTTGGGAGAGAAGCAGACAGATAACTGTGAGTTTGAAGCCAGCCTGGTTTACATAGCTAGGAACGCACCTTATTTTGATTAAAAGTCAAACAGCCCTAGAAGTACATATCCTCAACAGTTCTGAACATTTAGAAAGGAAAAAAAAATTTTTCGAAAAAATGTTTTGCAGCAAAAAAAAAAAGATAATCTAATGGATCAGCTTAATATACTGGCATGAAATATGGTCTAGATCATGGAGAATGACATAGTCATTAAAAACTGCTTAAACATAAAACTACCAGGCGTGGTGATGCAGAGGGAGGTGGATCTACAGGCAGGGCAACCTGGTCTACAAAGGCAGTTCTAGGACAGCCAGAACTGTCTCAAAAAATATGTGTGCATTTACACACACACACAAAGTAAGATTATTTTGAGAACCATAATTTATATATTGCCAAAAATGTTATACGAATGTAACCTAAATATCAAGTGTAATTACTGTTAAGTTCTGTGTTTTTCTGCAATTCTCTAGCAACCCAAGAAAAATCTGAGATAAAGAGCAAACATTTTAAAACATTTTTTTTCCTATGTGTGTCATGTGCAGGTGTATGTGCACAGGTCTCATCACCATGTAGGTCCTGGGGACTTGTTAATAAGTACCTTTATCAACTCATCTCACCCGTCTTTTGACCCTTTCTTTAAAAATAAGGTAAAGATTGGGGCTGAGATGGTTCAGAGGTTAAAAGCACTGGATGCTCTTACAGGGGTCTTGAATTCAATTCCCAGCAATCACATTGTGGCTTACAACCATTTATAATGAGATCTGGTACCTTCTTGTGGAATATAGGAATACATGCAGGCAGAACTGTATACATAATAAATCTTTAAAAAAAAATGGGGAAGGGCTAGAGAAACAACTAAGCCATTAACTTCACTGGCTGTCCTTTCACAGAGTTTGGTTCCCAAGGTCCACATGGAAGCTCACAACAGTTTGTTAACTGTGTGAATGTGGTCTAAACATACCTAAACACAGAAAACAAAAAATAAAATTTAAACTAGAGAATGATCAATAAACACACCCAACATCTACCTCCACCCTCCACATCATACACATCCTTATGCACATATGCATGTGAAGGAGTACAGATATAAAATACAAATACACATACGGATTTTATGTTGAAAATAATAAAACCTAACATTTAGAATTCCTCTGATTTGAAAAATCAAATCTTATTTTTCCAAAATATTTTAATACTTTAAGTCTCAATAAAATTTAGATTTTAAAACTCAGTATCTCATTCAAAATGAGAACTGCGTACCAAATAAATAAAGTAAATAAAATTCTTACTTGAAAAATGCGATAAGAAGATTAACCATAATGATATACTGTACAAAGAGGTAGACTGCCTGAAGAAATGGAGTCAGCCATGTGCCAGGACCACAGATTTCCTTGACAGTGGAATCGTTTGCACACACTTTGGGAAGAGAGAAAAGAATTGTAAATGTAATAGTTCAGTGTTCCAGGTTCTTTGTCTCAACAGAAAAATTTGAGCATATGCAAATCTGCTTAAGAGTTTAAAAGACAAGGATCTTTGACAGGTTGCCACTGGAGCTCTGCATACAAGGACTCCAACACTGAGGGTTGTGGGGCCTTCAGTTCTGCCACACTACTGCACTATATATAAGCAAGGGTTATTACATGTTCATCTATCTGAAGACAGGTTTAGACTGAGGGTAAACACAGATAAAACCCCTGGATACAGTGAAATATAACATTTATATAAGAAAAATATCTGAACTTAAAAAGAAGATGACAGATTCACAGTAAACTATATAAAGTTACAGACTTCATTATGTCTCCGAAGAGTACTAAAATGCATTTTAAATATAAAATTACTAGATTTGGGGTCTGGAGAGATAGCTAAATGATTAAAAGTGAGGATCCGAGTTCTGTACAACACCTATATTGGGTGACTCAGAACCACCTGTAACTGCAGCTTCAGATAGATCCCACGCTTCTGGCTTTCACAGGCACCTGCACTTAAGTGTACATACCCACACACAGACAAACAAATATAAACATAATAAAAAATAAATATATGTATTTTAAATTTTGTTTTGTTTTCCGAGACAGGGTTTCTCTAGGGCTGTCCTGGAACTCAGTCTGTAAACCAGGCTGGTCTCGAACTCACAGAGATCCACCTGCCCCTGCTTCCCGAGTGCTGGCATTAAAAGTGTGTGTCACCACAGCAT
The DNA here is from genome assembly GCA_004026605.1 of Ondatra zibethicus. Lineage (NCBI taxonomy): Eukaryota > Metazoa > Chordata > Mammalia > Rodentia > Cricetidae > Ondatra > Ondatra zibethicus. The sequence goes on from PVIU01000136.1 coordinate 354,144, forward strand.
GGCTTATAAATATATATTTTAAAATGACTAGATTTGAATTCCTTGTTTCTATTATCCATACATGAAATACTTTTGAAGCTAGGACAAACAAGGAAGGGCACAGTTTTAATATCCACCACAATTATAAGGAATAGCACAAGATTTATTTGGGTAGACGGGATGAAAACCATTATGAATGAGAAACAATTCTACATAATTATAGTACACTTACAGCTAGTATTTAGTCACTATTTTAAAATGTATATATTACTGAAGTTCTGATTATTACTATGTAGATGGGGCTTGCCTTAAAATCACAGACATCCTCCTGTCTCTGCATCCCAAGTGTTGGGATTAAAGGTGTATGACACTTTGTCCAGGAAATATATGTTTTATAATATCCATACAAAAAGACACCATTATAAAAATAGCATCAACAAAACCCTGAAAAATGACACTGAATGAGAAGCCATTAAATAAAAATTGACAGGTATATAAAACATCACTATTTTAGCCACTAGGGTTGTGTATGAGAGATCTAAGTGTGGGGCAAGGAAGAGAGAGAGAGAGAGAACACATACAGTGTACTCTACAGCTCAGATGCAGAGGCCAGTACACCCCTGAAAGTTGCTGCCAATCAGTCAAACTAAAAATTTACCTCACAGAAATGGGCAACAGACATAATGCTTTTTACTAAAATTGGGTTGAACAGAGAGAGTTACTTCATTTATCAGTTTATTCATGTTTTCAAAATTTTGATATAAACTTGAAAAAAATCAGTTATCACCTTAAAAGGTTGTCATCATGTAAGCTTTTCAGTTTTCACATAGGACCATTACTTCTGTCAGTGACCTCCCTGGCTTTGTCTAGGCTAATAATGGTACCCTCATTCATTACCTGAGAGGTATCTTTCCAAGTGATAAGAATTTAGGCCAGACTTTTATTACACATTTTGTTTTTTTTTTCCCTGCGGTTAATGCATTGTGCAGGACATTTAAGTTTGACTGGAAAGCATACAATATATTTAGAATGTAATTCTAACTTTACAAGATAACCAAAAGATGATTTTGCAAACATTAAATTCTTACCATCAATTTCATATGCATACACTTCACCAAAAATCATCCAGTATGGATGAAAAACTATATCTTTAGCAAGAGACCAAGATGGTTCTTCGTGAGGATAAAGTATTGCCTTTCTGGGAACACCAAAACTAAGTAATACAAGAGCCATTATCACTACAATGTAGAACATATTGGCGACCTGTTTAAAAAAAAGGGGCGAGGGGATACTGTTAAGACACAAGAGAATTTAAGTCCTGTAACAAATTCATCCTAAAAGGTGTTTCTAATGTTATAATAGATAGAATATTTGATCTTACATTTACTGCTGATAAGAGCATTCAGAAAAATGTTATCACTGCATAAACCTTATGAAGGAGATTGTATTTAAAAATGATTAGTGAAACTAAGCAAATCACAGGCGTCTTTGACTCTATAATAAACTATCAGTAGTTCAAAATATATCCTATCTAATAAACATATCAAAAACTATAGTTACATGGGCAAATTTGGAGACTTAATTTCAGTAAATGCAACTCTTAAAGCTTGTCGACTAACAATGGAAGTGCAGGCTTTTGCCCACTTTGCCTCATATATCTATATTTTGCTCACGTCACAGAAGCTGGGACTATAGACATATACCACAATGCAAATCTTCAATATAAAGAAATGTAAAGACCCTTGTGAGTACAGCATAGATAAGAAAGAGGTCAAGAACATGCAAGATAAAGTTTAAAGGGAAAGAATGGAGATGCAACCTTTGGAGGAAGCAAGATAAAAGCTAACAGGATTATTATTTCTTATAGCTCGACATGACCTCAAAATTAAAAAAAAATGACAGGAGCAAAAAAGTGAAAAGGAGGAAGGGATAGGGATATAAAGAAGAGAGTGAAGTAAGAGAGAGAGAGAGAAGAGAAGAAGGGAAGGAGAAAAGGTTAATGGGACACTCTATCTACAGGGAATAAGATGAAGGATAACAGAAAACAACCAATGTCATCTTCTGTCCACCACATATGTATATAAACATCCTCAGACACACACACATCACAAACACACTCCACATTAACACACACATTGATGAATATCCTTAAGGGATGGCAGATTAAGAGTATGAGGCAAACAAACCTAACTAACATATTTGTGGGTCCAGGTAAAGCTATATTAAAATATTTTTATAATTTTAAAGAAACAATTCATGCATTTCAGCAGACATTTCAACTTACCATTTTTCCAATCATCATTACATAAGGTCCTGCCTGTTGATTTACGGCTAGAAAATCTAGCAAACGCACATACCAAAATATTATATTAAGACAGTAAATTAATCTTCCAGCCACAAAAACATGATTATCATATGCATTCATAAAGTTCCATTTTGCTCCAAATCTTAGTCCAAATCCAATGAAGAAAGAAATTATGGCAATTGTGTCACTGACATTGAAGTAGTCACTAAACCACACTTTGATCTTCTGGCTGATTTTCCCAGCTTCAGACATAAAGACCTAAAGGTTTAACAAGAAAAAAAGGTGAATCAAATCCTTTCAATTAAAACATATATAGGATCCAACTATAACACCACAGAAGAATCTTAGCTATATATTAGTTTCAAAGTATCTGAGATCTTGTATCTGAAGATGTATTTAATAATAAAATAAAAAATTGACAGATAAAAGATTCCTTATGGGGGCAGGCATGGTGGCAAAACCATTTAATCCCAGAACTAAGAAGGCAGAGACAGGCAGAACTATATAGTGAGAGCCTGTCACAAAACCCAAAACCACACAAACAGAAACAGACTTCTTATATATTACTTGCTCAGCAAGTTGATGTAAGTAGGAAGCTTGAATGAGAAATGCTTTTGAAATGTTTTATTTCAAATCAAAACAGTATTTGCCTATACTGGCAATACATTCCAAAACTGCCTTATTTGCAGAAAGTAAATAATTCAATGATTGAAGTAGGTGTAAATATCTAACTTATCAAAAAATCTACTACCCAAGTAATTAAAAGCATTACCTTTTGAGTAATATATTCAAAGCTACAAAATAAAAATGTTTCCCAATAGTAATGCCTGCTTTTGCTTTCCTCTCTCAAGCAATTTTCCTTCCCATGAAAGGCAGATACAATTAGTGTCATTCTCACAAATACATGAAAAAAATGCTATGAATTCCTTACCATTAAAAAATTAATTTCAGCCATGCTCACAATAGATTTCAAAAACACATGGACTGCCATCATTAAGTATTTTAATAAGCTCCTGCAGTAGCAAATAGGAGGGAAATACTATGCCTAATTACTTTTACAAAACTATTCACAAGTATACAGCAACTAGTTTAAATAGAAAATACTCAGGCATGCACATAGTACATATTCATACATGCAAACAAAACACAACACAAAAGAGTCTTTTGGGCTGGAGAGATGGCTCAGTGAAGAACACTGGTTACTCTTCCAGAGGACCTAGGTTTGACTGTCAGCACCTACATGGCAGCACATAACTCATCTAGGAGATCTGATGCCCGTTTCTGGCTTCAGTTTGCACCAGACACACACATGGATACACACACAAGCACAGTTAAAACATTCATAAACATAAAATGAAATAAATACCTGGGTGGTGGCAGCACATGACTTTAATCCCAGCACTTGGGAGACAAAGGAAGGCAGAACTCTGTGAGTTTGAGACCAGCCTGGTCTAGAGAGAGTTCCAGGACAGGCTCCAAACTTACATAGAGAAACCCAGTCTCAAAAAACAAAAACAAAACTAAATAAACTAAATGTTTATTTTATTTTTGAAACAGGGTTTCAAGCAGCCCAGACAGGCCCTCAAATTCACTGTATAGCAGAAGATGATCCTGAACTCCTAAACCATTGAGCCTGCCTCCCAATGCTGGGATTATAGTTGTATATGCGCATCCGCCGTCCTAAGATTTTTTTTGGTTTTGTTTTTAAGGAAAGAAAACTTTTTTCCCCCTTCTCAATATTAGGGTGTTATAAAATTGCTGATTTTAAAGTGGAAAAGTAAGAAACACGAATAAATCCTACTGGTGACTGGGGGCAACGCAGCGCACTCCAGGGGGTATACAGCCTAAGTGATAAATGGAAACCTACCTTTAATTTACCATGCATATTCATTACTTCTGAAGAATGTCAGTGATCATGTAAAACTTGAGGAAGTAAGATAAAAATAAAATCTACGTTTTGATTTTGAGAAAAATTATTATTATATTTGTTAATTGTAGCTAAGTGAACATAAGTTACTAATAACCATTTTGTTTTGTTTTCTTGAGAGGGTTTCTCTGTGTAGCCCTGGCTGTCCTGGAACTTGCTCTGTAGGCCAGACTAGCCTTGAATTCAGAGATCCGTCTGCCCAGAGTGCTGGGATTAAAGGTGTGTGCCAATACCGTCCTGCTTAACCATTTTTTTAAGATCATGGTTTTCAGAATGGCAAAATAAACAAGCTCTAGACTTCCACGTATCACTGAAATTACAAGAACATACCCATAACCACAACAAAATTAAAGAATCCTGCATGCATGCATACATACATACATAAAGTTACTGGAAAGAAAAACTAGACATACCTCACGGACTTTCTCAATAGCATAGGTAAAAATATAAGCGATAACAATCCATTCTTGAACTGAAGGTAACTGTTCCATTTGTACAAGAACTACAAATGTATAAAGCATCAGAAATCCTAAGTATGCCAACTAATAAAAAAGAAATAAAAGTTATATGAATAAAATTAATTACACAACAAAACATTATGGACATATTTCTGTATACACAAAATCTAATTTGAGTTATGGTAGACTAGGGAAATGTAGACAAATATTCATGTAGCAACATGGGCTGGCTGTTTTAAGCAGCCACTAAAATGAATGCGAATGTTAGCAATCCTCATTAATTCCATTAGTGGGACAGAATTAGGGGATCAGATAATAGAGGTTTGCATTACCTGCATGTAGAAGAAACAAGAAATTTTCATAAAAAGAAATGTAATAAATTAACCTCAGGGTAATAAAGCATGAGTGTGAGTGAAAAAGCAATGAACTATAAAATATTCGTCATAACACAAAACCATTTGTCAACTTTGGCAACTGTCTAGTACTGATGAAAGTGAACAAGCACCATTACTTTGTTTTCCTGGGAGGGGAGGTATGGTGGCACATGCCACCATGAACAAGCATCAGAAATTTCTAAGTGCAGCACTTGTGAGGTACAGGCAAGAGGATCAAGAACTCAAGGCCAGCCTTGCTTACATATCCAGTTCAAGATCAGTCTGACAACATGAAGCTCTGTTTCAAATAAAACAAAATTATCTTCTCAGACAAATATGTTCTTCCCTCTAAGATGCCCCCAACAAGACATCCAACTAGATGTTCTAACTAGAGAACCAACAATGAGTAAAAACTACATTTCAACATATAAATACATACTTTTATGAATTTATGCTTTTGTCACTAAATTTTCCCCACAGATTAAGAGAAGGGCCAATGCAGAACAATGCACATGACTATAGCAATGGTCATTGTAAATAAAATCTGGATTACTCTCTTCCTTCCATTTTAAAGTAGCAGACTTATTTATGAACATTTCTGAATGCTATCTGCACAACCATAAAACACAAATTACAAATTTATTATTTTGAGTTGACCTTTTAGCATTATTTTTGTTTTTGTTTATTATGATTGCGTTTGATGCTTATGGTGTGTGTGTGTGTGTGTGTGTGTGTGAGAGAGAGAGAGAGAGAGAGAGAGAGAGAGAGAGAGAGAGAGAGAGAGAGAGAGAGAGAGGAGAGAGAGAGAGCGCACATGTGGAAGTTAGAAGACAACACTGTAGGTTTGGTTCTCTCCTACCTTTACAGTCATGTTGCCAGCTGTCAGCATTACTTCAGATTTTCCCTACCTCCATCAAGTACTGGGGGCTGAATGTAGGATCCCACACATGCTAAGCATATACTCCTACTACTGGGTTCTATTCACAACTTTAATATTAATAGAAATTTATATTTGTTACCTTCTGTTTGTTTGCCTTTTGAAGACTGTACTGAAATTCTCTATGTAGAGCAGGCTGGCCTTGAATTCCCAGGGATCCACCTGCTGGGATTAAAGGCATGTGCCACCACAACTGGCTTATATTTGTTACCTTTTAGAAAGGCATATGCTTATTACATTATTTAATAAAATTTTAGTTAGTGCTTATTATTCTAGACATCGGTAGCTTAGATGAAGTATGCCTAATGTAATGCTCTTTTGATAAGAAATGCATTTTCAATGATCTAAATTATATGAAGATTAACATGGATTCCAGATTAAAAATTCTCTAAGCATCATCTTTTGTGGTGCATGCTTTTAATTGCAGCACTTGGGAGACAGGTGGATATATCTGAGTTCGAGGCCAGACCTGGTCTAAAGAATGAGTTCTAGGACAGTCAGAGCTACACAAAGAAACCCTATCTCTAAAACCAAAAAAAAAAAAAAAATACTATGCTTTTCAGAACTAAAAAACAAATAAAAAACCCCACCAAACCAAACCATGAACATAACAATTCAAAAACATACCGTGTTAAACCAGAACTTTACAATTGGTGCATGATAAAAGGCATAAAACTTTCGTGTGATTGGAAGCTTTTTTGATTTAATATGCATCTCCATTTCATTCTTTCCTTCACTGCTGTCCAAAATCCTTACTTCTTTAAATACTTCCTAAAATTAAAAATATGTATTTGGTTTCTATTTACTCATAACAAACATATCTATCTGCTCTGAGGTCCTCCATCCTTACCATGGGTATCTCTTCTGTTATATTGTGAAAATTATTTTCACTGTCCTCCATAGTCATCTGATGAGCATCTTGAGATTGTGGGATATGGGACATTTCAGCCTTGGTTTTATACTCTAGCATTAATATAGCAGGTGGAACTAAAATGCTTAATATGACCTAGAATTTTGAGACATAAAAGTTTCCATTTTAAAACCTTTGAGAATAAAACAGTAAGTTACACATGAATTATCTTTTGAGTGCTGCCAATTTTATGCCAAAACTGTAGGAAAATTCAAAATTCATTTTTCTTTACATACTGTATCATCTTAGTACTATGGTAGTGTCAGCACAGGTTGAATAATCAGTACAGAATGGTCCTTTAAATAAAATCATAATTTGTTAAAAAATATTTTTATTTAGACAAAACTTATTCATTATGAATGTGCTGTTGTTATTTTACCTGAGACCTCTCTTGTAAGTACTCCATGCTATAGCATAAAGACTCATTATTCAGTCATAAAGCAAAGTTTATTTCTAAAACTTTACATATCACTCTTACACAATCTTCTGCCTTCTAATTTTTTGCTATATTAAAAGATGTATGAGAAAATAAAAAGGAAGTTTAAAGTAGTATTTCTCATAAAGACAAAATTGAAAGGACTAACCATTTTACCCAAATTCTTTTTTTTAATATTTATTTTTATTGTGTATACAATATTCTGTCTGTGTATATGCCTGCAGGCCAGAAAAGGGTACCAGACCTCATTACAGATGGTTGTGAGTCACCATGTGGTTGCTGGGAATTGAACTCAGGACCTTTGGAAGAGCAGGCAATGCTCTTAACCGCTGAGCCATCTCTCCAGCTTACCCAAATTCTTAACCTTAGGTCCTGCATACATTGATATGCTGCACTAATCTATATTACACTCTAGGCACATGGATACATGTATTCAATATAACTCAATAATACATGAAGTTTGCAGATGATAGGTCTGAAATTCTACAAATTAATAATCACTCATTTCCTCAAGTTCTAATTGTCGTCTATTATACTAGAAAATAATTTTACTATATGTGTAGGCTAATTGGGATATAGTATGTATCTCATTATATACTTTAAATCGAAATCTAGTTATTTTTAAAATACCTTATACCAGGAATTTTTTCTCATATTGAGCCGTCCCATCCACATATCAGATAACAACATCTGTGTACAGGTATGAGCTACAAAAGGTCTGAGTCTTGATGAAACTGCTAATTTAAGGCAGGTTGAATTACTCCAGTTTTTCAGTTCATAAGTGAGTAATTTCATAGCCATGGTTTCATCTTGCCTGAAGGACTGTTCCAGTAATTCAACTGCTAGTTGGCCAAAATCACTACAGAACAAAACAAAATAAAGAACAACAACAAAAAACACTGAAGTATACTCAGGTAAAGAAACTGTAAGGTTGTTTGTTTTTGCTGAAAATCAAACATGTTAGAGGCGGGGCGGTGGTAGTGCACACCTTTAATCCCAGCACTTGGGAGGTAGAGGCAGGCAGATCTCTGCGAGTTTGAGGCCAGCCTGGTCTACAAGAGCTAGTTTCAGGACAGGGTGCAAAGCTACAGAGAAACCCTGTCTCAAAAATCAAACAAACAAACAAACAAACAAAAAGCATGTTAGAAACTCTACTACCAGCCAGGTGCTGGTGGTGCAAGCCTTAATCCCAGCATTTGGGATTTAGGGGCAGGCAGATCTCTGGGAGTTCAAGGCCAGCCTGATCTACAGAGGGAGTTCCGGGACAGGTTCCAAAACTACACAGAGAAACCTGTCTCAAACAACAACAACAGCAAATTCTACTATCCTCTCCAAAAGAATAAATAAAATATAATTTAAAAATTAAGAGCTGGAGAAATGGCTCAGCAGTTAAGAGCACTCGTAGCTCTTCCAGAGGACCTGGGTATATATACAATTCCCAGCACCCACATGGAGAATCACATTTGTCTGTAACTCTGTCCCATGGGATATGACACCCATTTCAGGACTCCTTGGGCATCAGGCACACAAACAAACATGGAAGCAAAATACCCATACACATAAACGAAAAAAAAAATTTTTTTAAAGAAACTATACTACTGAGCTTATCCACACTCCCAGTCTAAAAAATGCACTTTTAACCAACTACTCTTAAATTATCCTAGAACTTTGTTTTCTTTAATTTAATTTCTTTTAAGTTAATTTTTATGGGTATGTGTGTGCCTAAGTATATGTACATACACCACAAGTGTGCAGTGTGCAGAGTCCACAAAGGTCAGAAGAAGGCATCAGAGCCCCTGGAACTGGAGTTACAGGAAGTTAAGAGTCACCATGTGGGTGCTGGATATTGAACCCAGGTACTCTGGAAGAGTAGCCAGTTCTCTTAACTGCTGAGCCAAATCTTTAGCTCCACATTCCTTATTTTACATTCCAAACAGAATTCTTAACATAATTACTATTAGGTATACTTACTTAACTTCTCCCATTTCTTTCTTGCTTTCTGAAATGTTTAACATATCAAACAGCAAGCATCTTTCAAATTTTTAAAATTACATAATGCACCTAAAATATTTGTCTTGGTTACACCAATAAACTCAATACCCCCCTCAACTCTACACACATCCCTGTTAAAGACACAGTACCAGAGTATGCAGGCAAACACTTTCATGTCACTTACTTGGAATACTGCTTCAGTTCCTCTGAAGTATCATCTACCAGGTCACTCTGCTTTGCTTCATAAGCCATTGAACGATAGATCTTACAGGCAACTAATGCTTTAGCCATTGATTCTTCACCATGCTGCCATAGAAAGCGGGCCATGACCTGCCTCTTCATAAGGCAAGCCCAGATTAATAATTCATTAAGAGGATAAGGAAAGCGCTTGGTTTCTGGATCATCAATATCTACAATTTCATCTTTGGTTCTTTTCTTCTTCCCTTCTTCCATAGTTGCATCCATCTTCAAGGGAAAGAAATACTGTAAGACTCACAATAAGGCCACATAAAGGCTGGGATTTAAACTCTGTAGGACACTGACTGTCTTCTAGGCAAAGAGGCTTGAATCTGACCTCCAGGATCTTAAACCAGTAGTGACAGCAATAACAAGACTATGACAACCATTTTTTTGTTTGTTTCTTTCTTTGTGTAGCCTTGGCTGTCATGGAACTTGTTCTGTAGACCAGGCTGGCCTAAAACTCACAAAGATCCACTTGCTCTGCCTCCCCGAGTGCTAGGATTAAAGGCATGCATTACCACTGCATGACTATAGAAACTTTTAAATAAACAGCCTGTAAAAAATAATGTAAAATTTATGAACTTTATTTTTATTATAATTCATAATTCATTTGATAAAAATGACAATTCAACAAAAAGGCTGAGACATGGCCATAATATCTGAACTAATATCTGATAAAATTTAAATTTAATAAAATTTTTATTGTATATACTAGAATAAAAATTAAAGTCCCTTAATTTTTAAATCTGGTTATTATCATAGCTAAAACTGGACAAACAATACAATTATTAATTCATAATAATTTTATTCATGGAAAAATAAAGTCAAATGTATAAAAGTTCCAAACCAAAAGAAATTCTTATTAAATCAAAGTTTTACCTAGTAATACAAATTAGCAAAAAGCAAAATTTAGAAAGGATAATATTTTCATCTTTAATATGCTGAACAAATCTTTTGGGGGAGGCAGAGGGCTTAAGGCAGGGCTTCTCTATGTATCTCTGGCTATCCTGGAACTTGCTCTGTAGACAAAGTGGCCTTGAACTCAGAGATCCACCTGTCTCTGCCTCCAAAGTGCTAGGATAAAAGGCATGTGCCTCCATTGCCTGCCCAAACCTATTTTTGTTAAAGAATAAATCAACATACCTTTGGTCTGTAGGGTTGGGCTGTTTTAATGAAATGATTGTGTCTCATTTTTTCCTTTTTATCAGCTCTATTGCCAAAAGTTTCATGACTCTTTCGCAACTGAGGAGTGTTGCTAGAGGTATTTCGACCTGACCTCTGAAAATGAGAGTATTTTAAAAAGCTGACACGTTATTAAAAAAAATTCCAGAATAAATTATAAACACTTGTAAATGTTTGTCTATGTATAAAAATAGTTGGTTTATGATTCTAACTACCATTTTCTCCCCCTTTCTCTTTTGAAAAAAAAATCTATTTATGTAGCCTATTGGCCTTGAACTTTTGGCTCTTGCTTCTGGACACAAAGGGTGAGGATTACATGTGTAACATGATGACTGCATTCATCCAGCCTCTGGTTGTAGTTGTCTCTTCTTTCAGTGATAGCACTGTCTCTAACGTTGTCAAGCCTAGCTCAGCCACCCAAGGAACTGATACTACAAATATGTACATGCTACCAACCACCTTAAAAATATTTTAATTACTTTTAGTCTGATTCTCAGGTTTTGTTTTATGACAGTTTAAGTAGCCCTGGCTGTCCTGGAACTCTTTGTAGACCAGGTTGACACTGAACTCACAGAGGTCCTCCTGCTTCTGCTGCATGAATGGTAGGATTAAAAGTGTGTACTGCCACATCAGCTGAAAACTCACATTCAAAGGCAACTATCACTGTCACTATTCTAACGAAACGAACACTGTCCTTTATATGATGAGAGGCATCTAATTTAGGGACTGACTTATACAAACTAGGGAAACATTCTACCTTGGAACTACTTTCATCCCCTTAAAATCTTTGGTTGTTGTTGTTTGTTTGTTTTGTTTTGAGACAGGGTTTCACCAGCATACTGGCTAACCTGTAACTTACTATATGTAAACCAGGCGGGCCTGAAACACAGCCATCCTCTTGTACCGGCCTCTCAAATGCTAGGATTACAGGTATGCCCCATCAAACTCAGCTCTTAAAACTAATTCTTTTGTGTTGTTTTGTTTGTTTTTCGAGATCTGCCTGCCTCTGCCTCACAAGTGCCGAGATTAAAGGTGTGTGCTACCACCGACTGGCTTCTGTAACTAATTCTTAACATTTAACCACTAAAACTGTACATACCCGGTTATTCCCTCCAAGACTATTATATATTAATCGAAAACGTTTTCTTGTGTACGTGCATCTGTAGGTTCCTCCCATGAGATATTCAATCACAAGTCCAATATCAATTAGAGTGATCTTGTATCCTGGAGGAAGATTACCCTAGAAACAAAATATTAAATAGACAGGATAATGTTATTCAATATTGACTTGCCAGGCCTAGTAATATGCATAATTTGCTAAATTGAGAATTGTTATTTGTTATAAGAAATTGGGTTGCCCTTTACAGAAGAAATAATGAGTGTTTCTGTTTTCTCATAAAAGATGACGAGGTTCTGACATTTCTGAGGTCTCAGGTATGAGTTAAATTACTCGAATTTAACCCTGAAAGACAGCTCAGTTTTACGCCCCCCCAACATTCCATAAACAGAGGTTATAAACTCTGAGAGCTAAATACTGCATATATCACAATTTATTGCATAAATTAAAACACCATAGAAATGTCATTTTGTGTTTATTAAGTTTAGTTTATTGCTAGGTGTGGTGGTGAACACCTTTAATCCCAGCATTCGAGAAGCCAAGGTAGGCGGAACTCTCAGTTCGATGCCAGTTTGGTCTACAAAAACTAGTTCCAGGATAGTCAGGGCCACTGAGAAACCTTTTTGTCTCAAAAACAAACAAACAAAAACGAAAAAACAAAACAAAACAACCATGGCTGGAGAGATGGCTCAGCAGTTAGGAGCACTGGCTACTCTTCAAGAGGTTTCGAGTTAAATTCCCAGCAACCACATGGTGACTCACAACCATCCTATGAGGTCTGATGCCCTCTTCTGGCCTGCAGAGTACATGCAGGCAGAACACTGTATATATAATAAATAAATAAATCTTTTTTTTTTTTTTTAAATGTATTGTGTTCTATCTGACAGAAGCTTAGGAAATTGGGACTAATATCACAAGCTTTCTTTTTCTTAGATATAGTAAGTTCTTTACTATAAACTTTTTAATTTATGTATATGGCTATTTTCCTGCATGCATGTCTGTGAACCATGTATACCTGGTGCCCAGGAAGACAAAAGAGGGAACAGATGCCCAGGAACTGGAGTTACAGACTGTTATCAGGCACCATGTTGGTGCTGGAAACAGAATCTGTGGTCTCTCCATTGCTATTCCAGCTGAGTCATCTCTGCAGCTCTAAGTTCTTCACTTTTATGACAAAGATAGTTCTTATTTTACCTTGTACAAAGCTGTTGTTTCTATTCTCATTGTAAAAATGCACTTAGGTATTTTGAGGGCAAAAATAAAGTGCAAATGACTGAAAGGTCAAGTTTTCCTATAACAAAGACAGCTTCTTACCTGTTTGACATCTCGAATAAGATGGAACAGCATTGGATTAGTTGGACCTTGTTTCTTTAGGGAAAGAAAAAGAAAACTATTAGCTTTGGTCTAAAATAAACAATCTCTCTTTTTGTTACTTATACTACTTACAAAGACCCTCTTGAACAAATGCTAAAGACTTCCTCGCTAATGGAATCAATTTTTATTTTAATGTTTTATATTTGGTTTATATTTGAGGGAGAAACTTCATATAACAATGAGTAATCCTATTAATTTTTTCATCAATTAACAAGAGACAGGACACAAATAAAGTTCAGTGTAATTATACTAGATAGTATTAGTGAATAAAACTATAACCCAATTCAAAAAAAATGTATAACCCATGGAGGAAGATGTAATCCTTAACTAGTCTACTAGGTTTCTTGGAAGCAGTGAAATACGTGAACTGCTTTACGCACAGAAAAAAATTTCAATAAATGAAGACTAGATCGAAAAAAGCAGGCCAGCATATCAAGAAATCAGTGCTTTTCTAAATAGTTTGTGTGTTTAGAAAATGGTAGGTAATATACTCAACACCCACACTATCTGAGGTTGAGGTACCAAATAAAAAGATGAATTGAGAAAAATAGGGTAAAACTGTGGCTACCATCTAGCATAGTGACACAGGCCTTCAATCCCAGCACTCTAAGGCAGAAGCAGTCCAACTTTTATGAGTTCTAGGCCAGCCTGGTCTAAACTGAGAGTTGCAGGTAGGCCATGTCAACATAGTGAGAACCTGTCTTGGAACTTTAAAATTGCCAGTGTCTATTTCTAAAAACAATCAAGCTATATGGTATAGACACTAAAGAGTCACCAAAAAATTCTAAACTACAGAAAGACATAGCAAAGTATGTTATTATAAAAACTAAAGAATTTGATCAAGGTAAGAGATTAAAGAGATATAGATAAGAAAATTAAAATGCAGAATAGTGGCAGTGAAGTCAATTAGAGATGACCAAAGACATCAGGAATAAAAAAAGTAGTAGAAATTGACGAATTAGTATACAGTTTTCTAGAAGTTACAAAACTTGGCTTTGCTTAGTATTCCTCACAGCATAGTTCAATTAAATTTGTATTGGATCCACAGAAAACCATGAAGTATTTGCCCTCTCTAAAATTATTAATTTTAAAAAAAAGATTAAATTTGCCAGTTTGGTGCACGCCTTTAATCCCAGCACTCGGGAGGCAGAGGCAGGCGGATCTCTGTGAGTTCGAGGCCAGCCTGGTCTACAAGAGCTAGTTCCAGGACAGGCTCCAAAGCCACAGAGAAACCCTGTCTCGAAAAACCAAAAAAACATTAAGTTTTTACAAGAAAAATGGGGAAAATACACCAAAAGAAAGATACCAAAAGGTCAACAACCATAAATTTAAGGAATAAGGAAAAACATTGTGTACGTTTTCCAATAAACAAAAGAGTAAAAAACCAAAGTAAAACATCATCCTCTAAATAAGAAGTCTATCCTATACTTTCAAAAGGTAATAAAAGAAAAGAAATGATGGGTTATTATTATATCAACACTTTTCCCATACGGCTACATCAATAGAGAAGGGCTTCTAAAACTGGAGAGTGGCTTTAGATTGTCATATAAGAATCAATACTTAGAATGGCTGCATTTCTCCACCCATAACAACTAAAATACTGAAAACTATCAATAGGAGTATATATTTTTAGATAAAATGACATTTTAAAGACAATAAAACAATGAACAAAGAATTTTATCAGACTTACAGTGTTATAAAGTTCTTCCAGTCTGGGGATGGTAAGGAATTTATGCATGCTCACTCCATTTTCAATGAGAAGTTTTACAAATGAAACTCTATCCATTACAAGAGCATCAAGCATAGCTTGTTCTAAGGAGCCAACCTAGAATATCAAAATAAATATATTTTATATGTTCCAACTATTGACTCCTTAAATACAAATTCTCAAATAGTGTGAAAACAAATTGAGAAACATGCAGAATAGTAACCTAAGATTTTTAGAGAATGGATAAAAAAGACCTAAATTTCACACGATTCCCGAAATAACATTACATAAATGCTTTATCTGTAAGACAGCAAATGTTGTGTGGGGGTGGGAGAAAGAAGCAACACAGTCCATCACCAATTAAACTGAGAAAACAGAGCCAGGAATTGCTCAGGGGGTAAAGGCACTTGCTTACTGTCTCCAGCTAGAGCGCTGGAGTTAGAGAAGTGTGTTACCCACTATATTTTACACAGTGCTGGATGCAAACCAGGCTGGCTTCCTACAAACTAGACAAGTACTCATTTGCTACACTACATCCCAGCTCTACTTTTAATACTTCATCACTGCATATTTAAGAAGAACTTTGTAGCAAAAATTAATTTGGGAATCATAGTTTTACACTGCTATTTCAAATATTTTTATTCTTGCTGGGCAATGGTGGAGCACGCCTTTAATCCCAGCACTTTAATCCCAGGCAGAGGCAGGTGGATCTCTGTGAGTTCAAAGACAGACTGGTCTAGTATTGAATTCCCTTTCTCAGGTGGGGAAAAAACTTAAATATATTTTGATTCAGTCCTCAAACATTTCCACACAACTACGCAGTTTCCCTCTAGTATCTTATATCACTCTCCAATTCATTTTCTGTTTTCCTTACTTAAAGGACAGTATGGTCTCTAATTATTTTTTTTAATGGCCCCCGGTTTCTCTGTGTAGCCTTGGCTGTCCTGGAACTCATTCTGCAGACCTGGCTAGCCTCAAACTCACAGAGATTCACCTCCTAAGAGCTGGGATTAAAGGTGTGTGCCACTATTGCCAGGCCTCTAATGTTCTTTACTTGGTAACCACACATACTTGCTATACATGATAAAATCTCAAGACAGAAACCTGCTTTTTTAAAAAATATTTTTCACTACTCGGTTTTGTGTCAAGGAAAATATTTTGATATTATTCTAAAAAAAAAAGGTCAAACTCACAAGAATGTAAGTTTTTCTAAATTAACAGCTTATAATTTATCATGGATGTTATTCCTATTTTAAGTAAGATTATTTTCTGTCATCACATGTAATTGTTATGTTATTAATTTACATTCTAACCTTACTCTATTTTCCCCTTGATCCTCTGTTCTACTCTACACATTATATTTACCCTGTCTCCTTTTAATTAGCCAGACACTTTACAGGCATTGCATATATAGCGGAGGGGACATAAAAAAATACATATGCCGTCAAAAAATGTATTTCCTAAGAGTGGAAAGATAAATCATGAATGCAGAATAAAGGGAGGGACTGCATAGGAACCATATTAAAGTCAAGGCAGGTCACAGTGAGTGCTGTACATAGAGCAAGAGTTCCAAGACCTTTTAGTCTTTTAGAATTTTTAGATATTATTAAAATACCTTAGATATTAGTAAAAAAAAAAAAAAAACAAAGTCATTAAGAGAATATACCTCACTAATATTTACACTTGGGGCAGAAAGGTAAAATCTGAGTATAAATTACAATCCCAATAAATACTTACAGTCACGCCTTTCTGCAGTGGGGACTAGTTCCAGGACCCTCTTCTGATACCAACTTCACAGAAGCTCAACTTTTAACAAAACGATGTACACTGTCTATGGTAACACAAATATCCTATCTCTAGATTACTCAAGATACTTAGTTTAATAGAGCAGATGTTAACACTATATTGATTATGGAATAAGAAAGGAAATTTCTGTAGTCTAATTACATAGTACTCACTTTGTGGTTGGGGGAATCCATGGATATAAAACCTGTAGCTACTAAGTGCCCACTGTAGCTAATCTAATTATATTATGTATTTGAAGTATCCACCTACCAGCCACTGCTGTCCATAAACAAACACATGATTTTTGGCAATATCAACTCTGTCCCATGCCAGTGTAAGGATAAGCTGGTCAAATGCAGATGCATTAGTACCTAATTGAATAAAGAAAACAGTTGGTGAGCATATCTCCATCAACTGGCAAGCATTTACAAACTCTCCTTAGAGCCCTTTAATTTACACAGCTGGCATCAACCACGATGGAGCATTTGTATTTTCAAGCATAAAAACTACATCGCCTCATTAATTGAAAAAGAAAAAATCAGAATGTAGGAACTGAGAAACCAAAAGATTGTTTCTATCACAGACACAGTATTTCAAGGATTCTGAAAAATGTTTTGTTTTCATAAAGAAGATTTCTTTATTATGTATACATTGTTCTGCCCAGATGTATGCCTGCATGCCAGAAGAGGGCACCAGATCGCATTATAGATGTTTGTGAGCAACCATAAAGTTGCTGGGAATTGAACTCAGGACTTCTGGAAGAGAAGTCAATATTCTTAACCGTTGAGCCATCTCTACAGCTCAGAAAAATGTTTTTTTAACGTACTTTTCTGCACATGAAATTATAGCCATATACTTTAAATTATTAAGACAGGAATATACTTTAAAAAGGGGGGGGGTTATTAAGTGGGATCTGAGGGAGCTCAGTGGATAAAGATACCTACTCCCAAGCTTGTCAACTCGAGTTCCATCTCCTGGCTCCACTCAAGTTGTTCTCCAATCTCTACACATGCATCATAGCATGTTCAAATGTATATGGGTGTGTACACCACACATAAATACATGCAATTTTTTTAAAGATTGAATAAATGGAATCAATGATGCTGTGGAATAATGCTCTTATATACTGTAAAGATATGTCAGTCGTATTAGTTGATGAAAAACACTGATTGGCCAGCAGCCAGGCAGGAAGTATAGGCAAGGAGACCAGGCTAGGAGAATTTTGGGAAGAAGTAAAGCAGAAAGTCAGTCACCAGCTAGACTCAGAACATAAGAATGCCTTACTGAGAAAAGGTACCAAGCAACATGGTTAAACATAGATAAAAATTATGGGTTAATTTAAGATAATTATGGGTTAATTTAAGTTGTAAGAGCTAGTTAATAATAAGCCTGAGCCAACAAGCCAAACAGTTTATAATTAATACAAGCCTCTATGTGTTTCTTTGGGACTGAACATCTTTGGGACTGGGTAGGACAGATACTTCTGTTTACACAGGAATAAGAAGATGGCAGAGTGAATAAAATATTTGCTCTGTGAACATGAGGACCTGATTTCAATTTCCAGCACTTTTGAAAAAAAAAAATGGTGGCACAAATGCAACCCTATGGCTTGGGTGGGAAGGAGAGAAGACAGGTAGATCTCTGGAGTGTGCTTGCCAACAAGTCTCACAGGATCAGTGAACTCCAAGTTCAGAAGCACCTGACTCTGGACACACACACAAGTAAATATACACAGAGAGAAATGGAGTCACAGACATACACAGAGTGACAGAGAAAGATAAATGGGGTCACAGATAAGCATGATATGTAGCATTTGGGTTGTTTTTGTTTTGTTTTTTGTTTTTTTTTTTAGACAGGGTTTCTCTGTGGCTTTAGAGACTGTTCTGGAACTAGCTCTCAGACCAGGCTGGTCTCGAACTCATAGAGATCCGCCTGCCTCTGCCTCCCGAGTAGTGGGATTAAAGGCGTGCACCACCACCACCCAGCGATATGTAGCATTTGTAAAATCAGTATTGGGAGGCTACATCAGGAGGACTGCCATGAGATTAAAGCCAGGAAAATCTACAGAGCAAGTCTGACTAAAAAACGCAAGTTTAGTAGCTGCCTTATGAGACTCACTCTACATAGCTTTCCTTGACAGAATACATAATTTTACTTTGTATGTATGAATCTTTTAAACATGATTACTTAAAAAATTCTAGTACATAGATATTTAGGTTACTGTGAAATTCTTCAAGTATATTTTAGTGCACATCTGATTATTTGAATAGAACAGTTCTCTAGAAGTTAATTTTCTGGACATAAGAATATCACTTTAAGGGGCTGGAGAGATGGCTCAGAGGTTAAGATCACTGGCTGATCTTCCGAAGGTCCTGAGTTCAATTCCCAACAACCACATGGTGGCTCACAACCATCTGTAATGAGATCTGATGCCCTCTTCTGGCCTGCGGGTGTACATGCAGGCAGAATACTATATACATAATAAATAATAAAGAAAACATTAAAAAAAATTTTTTAAAAAAAGAATATCACTTTAAGTCTGGTGGTGGTGGCACACACTTTTAATCACAGCATCAGGAGGCAAAGGCAGGTGGATATCTGTGAGTTTAAGGCCAGCCTAGTCTACAGAGCAAGCTCCAAGAAAGCTAGGGCAGTTACAGAGAAACACTGTCTTGAAAAACAAAAAGCAAAAAGAATATCCATTTAAAGATTCTGATATATTCAGGAAGCTTGTACCATTTACAAAGAAGATCTGTACTTCTTTATAAGGGAGGGGAGGGAGTGGCATTTATTTAAAATTCATTTGTACTTTGTTATTATTATTATTAATTTTTTCAGACAAGGTTTCTGTGTAGCCCTGGCTATCCTGGAACTCACTCTGTAGCCCAGGCTCGCTTTGAACTCACAGATTTGCTGCCCTCTGCTTCCGCAGTGCTGGGATTAAAGGCGTACATCACCACTATCCTACAAAGATAATTTACTATTTTTAATAAATAAAATTTATTTTCTAGGGCTGACCACCTTGTATTGAATAACCAATTGTGGGACTTCTTCATGGTGAAGACTTATCTCTCAGCAGTGGTTAATTGCCTGCTGTTATTCACCTAGGGGTGGGGACCTTGTGAGAATCACCCATCTACTTTACAGGTCAATTGGTGTTATCATTGTTTAGATCTTGCTGAGATTTCTGTGGCAACCCTGTCACAGCTAGAAAATAAAATATCATAGCAAACTTCCTGGTCTTCTGGCTCTTACAGTCTTCTTTCAAAATGTTCCTTAAGTGTACATTTGTGTACATGTAAATGCAGCACTGGAATTGGGCACTACACTGCAAATTGTTCTTCAGATTTTAAGCAGCTGTGTTTTGGGTTTTTTTTGTAAAGGTAGGTCCTTAACTTATGTAAAAACAAGCTGCTCTAGGGTGTGGCGCACGCCTTTAATCCCAGCACTTGGGAGGCAGAAGCAGGCGGATCTCTGTGAGTTCGAGGCCAGCCTGGTCTACAAGAACTAGTTCCAGGACAGGCTCCAAAGCCACAGAGAAACCCTGTCTCGAAAACCAAAGAAAAAAAAAAAACCAAAACAACAAACAAACAAAAACAAGCTGCTCTGATGAGGAGTGAGAGCTACATTTATCAGACTAGGTCAACACACAAAACGCCTTATTTCTATTTTTATATAATAATATTAGAATATAATTCTATTAACCATGTCTTTGGATTTTTCCTCAAACTTTAATACTCATTTTCCCCATAAGATATTCATTTTTCTAAGCTGGGCAGTGGTGGTGCACACTTTTAATCCCATCACTTGGGAGGCAGATGCTGGTGGATCTCTGTGAGTTTGAGGCCAGCCTGGTCTACAAAGTGAATTCCACGGCAGCCAGGACTGTTTCACAGAGAAACATCATCTCGAAAAAGAAATAAAAAAGATATTCATCTTTTTCTTTAGTTTATAGCCTTTAAATTATTATACTTATTACTTGTGTGGGGGTGAGTCTGGGTGTGCACATGTCACAGCAATAATGTGCAGCCCAGAGGACAACTTTCATGAATTAATTTTCTCCTTCCACTAAGGATTCCAGGGACTGAACTTATGTTGTCCAGATCATGTGACAAGTACTTTGATCCATTCAGCCATCTCAATAGTTCAAATTCCTCCACTTTAACATTGACTCCTTAGTTTCTTCCTTTGTAAGACAAAGAAAAGATAAATAGGCTATTGTTTCAACATGAAGGCTCTTAGTTACTGTCCCACATGTAGGCTAGCACACAGACTACATATGGCAAACAGAACAGATATAGTTATCTTACATTATCTATGTTGTGATATTTATGTCATCTCTTTTTTACTTACTATATTTATGGTTCCTGGGTTTCTTAATACTTACACATCTCTTGATCCCAAGATGATATATACTTAATTATATAATTTTTTAAATTATTTTTTTAAAAAAATACTGGCAATTTGCTGTGGTCTAATATTGCGAACATCCTTATGGGTAACAAAACAGTGCCCTTTTGCTCCTGTCAAATATGTTGTTTTCAGGTACCCAGATAGGACACTATTTTTGAAACTATTTTTTCACTGTGACATTTTGTTTTATCAGTGGATATCTCTGGTAAAATTCTGGGAGAAAAACAAAGTGCATATATATCAATCCTTTAGTCCTAGAAGACAACACTAGTTTTCAAATTTTCTTCAAAAGTAAATAGCATATTCCACACCTTGTTTGAGATGGAACACTCACTTCCTTAGAGTCTGCCCTTTCAGAGGCACTGGCTAACAGCAAGCCCCTCTGCCTCCAGCACTGGGGCTACAAGTGCACAGTACCACTCCTGGCCTTTTATACAGGTGCCTGTACAGCAAGCATTTTATCCACATTCACACCTGCCACATGGGTTTTTTTTTTTTTAATTAAAAAACTGGTTTTACATATGTGTTTGATCATGGTTATTCTACCTCCTAAACATCATGTTCTCTCCCCCATCAAGCATGTATGCATGTATCAACTCACACACATAAAACCAACCCCCAAATGAAAATCAAAACAAAAAGCCAATAATACAAAATTTAAAAAGACCAAAATGAAACAAAAATCCCCTCTATAAAAATAAACCATGGATTCCAGGACAGGTGCCAGGCCAGAAATAACTGGCCAATACAAAACCTGTCACAAGCTTAAGGAGTTAAGAGTCTGGAGGCATAAAGTTAAAAAAAATTCTACAAGAGAGAAAACTACAAATCTATAAAACTAATTTTTGTCAACCTAAAAATTAATGTCTTTCATTAAAAAACTATTGAAAAACCCACTCCTTAACCTATAAATAAATAGTCCTACCTTATATAAATAAGACATAAATTAAATATAATTTTATAAGAGTTTAGAATCTTCCCTTTTTAGTCAATCATGGTGGCTCATACCTTAATCCCAGAACTTGGGAAGCAGAGGTGGGAGGGTCTAAGTGAGTTCCAGGACAGCCAGGACTATGGAGAGATAGAACCTGTCTCAAAAAACAAAACAAAAATAAAAACAAAACAAAATTTAAGAAAAACTTTACCTTTTAGCAGTGCAGTAAGTATTGCAACATCTATATCTTGATGTTCCTCTGATCCAATGTGGAAAACAGTAATCTATTTTAAAAAATTAATATTACGCATTTTTAAAACCAAAGTATTATAAAACAAAAATGATTTCAAATAATACAAAGAAAAATATTTATATAGAGATGTGTATAGAAACAGGTATCTATAGGACTGGCAAGATAGCTAAGTGGGTAAATGTGCTTGCCATATGTGACAATTTGAATGAGGATGCGTCCAGTAGACTCACATTTAAATGGTTGATAGAACTGTTAGGGAAGAATCAGGAGATGTGGTAATAGGAGGAGGTATGTCACTGGGAGTGAGCTTTGAGGTTTCAAAAGCCTACACTATTCCCAGTTAGCTCCCCTACCTTGTGGCTATTGTTTCAACATGAAAGTAACATGAAAGCTCTCAGCTACCTCTCCAGCTCCATGTCTGCCTGTTTCCATGCTCTCTGCCATGATGATCATGAACTCACCCTGTGAAACTGTAAGACCTCATTAAATGCTCTTTTATTAAGTTGCCTAGGTCATGGTGTCTCTATACAGCAACAAAAAAATAATTAAGACACCATATAAAACTGACACAAAGTTGTCCTCTGACTTCCATGTATGCCCACAAAATCATACACACATATATAATCATTTTTATACAGAAATAAATTTTTGAAGTCACGTACATATTTCTGTAACTACACAGATTTCTAAATGTAAACATAAGTGATCTAACATTTTAACCCTAGTTTAACCCAAAACAAAACAGAAAATTTAGAGTATCACTAATCAAATATCAATGCATTTTCAAAAGTAGTTTGTTTCATATCACATTCACTTCTTTTTAACCTATCTGTGTCTGTCAGCTAATTAAGCAGTTTGTGGGTAGAAGCTTGAGATAACTATCAGAACAAATCATGTTGTTCTTTCTACAGAGTGAGCACTTATTCAAAAGATTAATGTATTCCTTTTTCTTTTGAGGAATGTTTTTACAATGCAGTCCTAGTTGTACTAGAACTCACAGGCCTCCTGCCTTAACCTCCAGGTGCTGAAATCAGAGGTATGTACCATTATGCCTTGCAACACATGAATTCTTAGGTGAGGCATGTAGTGAAATACAAAACCATTTAGGACATTTTTACCTAGGTACTTTTTAGAAAGAAAAAATGATTAATACACAAATACAAAGTTTTCAACCAATTTCATTTCATAGAGAACAAAGCCTGCAATGAAAGAAAATGCAAATTAACACTCAATCAAATCCAAAAGGTCAAGAAGGGACAACAAATCTATGTTCCTTCTTTTTTTTTTCCGAAACAGGGTTTCGGAGCCTGTTTTGGAGCCTGTCCTGGAACTAGCTCTTGTAGACCAGGCTGGCCTCAAAATCACAGAGATCCGCTTGCCTCTGCCTCCCAAGTGCTGGGATTAAAGGCATGTGCCACTACCACCCGGCTCTATGTTCCTATCTACTTACAGAACGTTAAAATTTTGTCTCTGAAAATACATGTCTATGTTTACATGTATGAAACTAAGCAGCACCTAGATTTAGTAGTCTTCAACAGAATAAAAGGCTTAAAATATTTTCCCAAATATTTTATTAGAGAAGCCACTAGCAACGATAGTTCTTTTTCATGTGTATGTGTGTGATTTGCCCACAGCATCCACATAAAGACAAAGGGCAATTTGCAAGAGTTGGTTCTCTTCTTAAACCAGGTAAATTACAGGGATCAAATTCAGGTCAGCAGATTTGGTGGCAAGCACCCATAGCCACTGAGCCCTGCTGCTTGTTCCTCTGCAGTCTTCTTAAATACTAAGCACAGTCAGTTGAGACGCAGTTATAAAAATTCCTTTGAAGGAATGATTACAATGTCTCAACACTATATGAAAATTAGGTTTTCTATGCTATCACTCAGCTGAAGAGCAATAAGAAAATAACAGAACAACTTTAAAAACTTAAAACACAAACTAAAACCTGAAGAACTGTATGAATTAGAATGTGCTTTAAAAGAAAATATTTATTCTGCTCAAAACTACTCACAAGCTCCTTTTTTTTCATGCACTCCATCAATGTTTGAAATAAATGAACTGCTTCACTCTGGCCAAAGTTAAAGGTTTTTTTGATAGTTGATATAACATCAGGTTCCGCTGCATCGGGAAGATTCCTGGTAGAAGAAGAAAAACAACTTACTTCACTTATTTCATCTTCTCTGTAGGATCAAACGAAGTACAGGTAGAACCATGCAAGGCTTCTGAAGGTTCTGTAGTAATATTAATAGTAACTTCCTGAGACACCCATTATTAAATCTATGGCACAAGAAAAGGAATGGAGTATTTTCACTTTGAATAATTTTGTGAATGTTTTAAACAAAGTATGTGGTGTAGTATAAGTACTCAGATTTTATAAGGTATCATAAGGACTATTCTATTTTATGGCTTATAAAACAATTTACCAAGAAGTCTTCAACATGGACACATTTACCCAGCTCAAAGTATCAAAATGCAGGAGTTCATGATCAAAGTCTCCATTTGCCTAGTTTCACGTGGAAAATTCCTTTACACTGTGTGATAATGTTATTGTGAGTGGTTTAATAAAGAAGCTGACTGGCCAATAGCCAAACTGAATAAGGTTAAGCTAAGTGGGAGAACCAGACTAAGAACACAGGGAAGAAAAAGGGCAGAGTCAGGAGTTGCCAGCTAGACATGGAAAGGAAACAGAAGGTACAAGATGAAAGAGTGGCAACGTCATGTGGCAGAATGTAGATTAATATAATATAAATGGGTAAATTTAAGTTGTAAGAGTTTGCTAGTAACAAGCCTGAGCTAGTGGCCAAGCATTTATAATCAATAAGTCAAACTGTGGTTATACTGAGAGCAGTTGCCACACAGGTTCTATCTTTACTCAGCTATAACCATTCTACTGTCTAGATATGCCAAAATTTATTTGTTTAGGCCTTTTCTGGTAGATGTTCTACTATGTCCTTATCTTGAATAAGATATTTTACATAAAATTTTATATAAGTGTTTACCTGTAGAAACCATTACATGAAATTAAACTATCAGGTCAAAGGTATGTTTCTGAAGCAATAATTATTTTCTAAAAATGACTACACTTTAGTTTGTTCCAATAGTGTATGACACAAGCTACTGCCCTAGGTCTGAAGAAAGTATTTTATTAAAACTGAGATTTTTCATGTTCATTTAATAGACAAAGGCGTTCATGTGGGGAATCACAGTTGTGAGCCTGTTCCACCTTGACTGGAAGTCAGTGAGTTTGAGCTTATTTTTGCTCTCTCAAAATTGTTGATAACAGATATGGTTATAAACAAGAGATTCTGACCTAGAGTGTGATTAATTAATATTTTGGGCATTGAGGTGGATCTGTTTCACCTGGACGAAAGGTTGGAGAATTCAAGTCTATTCCTTATATCATGTTAATAAAGTCTAATGCATCCTACCTCCTCTTTCGGAGGGAGAGTGTGGAAAATAAATGAGGAGAATTCAGTATTCACTGAATTGTCCTCCCGGTACTATCCTATGTCTCTGTTTCTTTCATATGTCTGTTCTTCCTACCTAACGTTTCTAATCCACACGCCCCTACCCTGGAAAATACAAACCCGTCGTAAGTCACCCCCAAAATGTGGCTTACGACAAGTTTAGAACTGTACAACCTACCAGACTCTAATTTATTGTGAAGTTGGCTATATGCTACACTCACCCTCCTTCTTCTGTCTGCTTATGGATATATGCCAGTAAATCTGCAGCTCTGCCTGTCCCTTCACACACAACAACTGGAACAGGGGGGCTTTCCTGAAGATACTCCAGTACTGTAAGGATGACATTTGGCCCACCTTCAAATATCAAAGCCACCACAGGAACACCTTGCCCAATTCCTATAAAGGATGAAAGTTTAATTAGTAAATCTGACAAAATTCAGTAATTTAATATTACTTATTTTAAATAAAAATTAAAAATAAGATAAAATTCCTTATGAGACAGTTGGCTTTACTTTAAGCATTGGATGTTAGTAACAGCCAGTCTCAAATAATGGAGCACGTAACAATCACTAACATCTGTTCTGGGTGATAAAATCAGGAAATTCAATAAATGATTTAGTGCCAACCAGAATTTATATATTTACTGAAAACAAACTTTTGTGTATTTACTAATTGAGCTCCTGACAATATTTGTATAAGGATTAATTTGTGACTTAGTTTGCCTAGTTTCTCTGCTTTTATTATTTTTCAAAGTCTTGCCATGTAACCCAGGCGGCATTAGAATATAAGATCCTCCTGTCTCAGCCTCCTGAGAACTGTGATTACAAGCAAAAGCCACCATGGGGTGCTTATTTTACATTTTAATACTGTATTGGTTTTATTTCTAACATATACTGATTTTAATCTAAGACATCTAAAGAAGAAAGAAATTAGTAAAAAATACTCATTTTCATTTTTACAGCAACCTAAAGTGTGGTGATAAGTGACAAATATTTCTAAACACAGGTTTATAAATTATCACTAGTTCTCAGGATACAAGTTGGCTCGATGAGCAAAGCATCTGACAATATGAGTTCAACTGCCAAGTCCTACAGCAGACTTTGAGACCAGTTACCAGGAGCTATTCTGTGACCTCCAATCATCCCCCACACAGACACGAGGGGGATAATAAAATAAAAATAATCTGTATGTTGGCCTATGTACCGTGTGTGTCTGGTGTCCTTGGAGGTCAAAAGAAGGTATTGTATCCCCTGGAACTGTTGTTACAGACAGTTGTAGGCCACCATGTGGGTGCTGGCCTCTCCAACAGCAACAAGTGCTCTCAACTGCTGAGTTATTTCTCCATCTCTAAGGATATTTTTTAAATTACCAGTTCACACAAACATTGTGACACTACTATGTGTGCGCTTCTGTAATTTTGTATTTCTGTTATCACTTTGTCAAAGTTCATCTTCTTGCTGTACTAGGGTTACAGAACTCCTTCTACTTGTAATAAAATATAGAAGCTAAAGGAGAAAGTTCAGTCACAGTTGGAAAGGAAAATCTTTTCCAAGAATATCAACTTTTAAGATTCATTTGCCAACAGCAATACAGACTCACTTTATAAACTTTAAGCAAAGCTCATTCTTACTTAACAGGTATTGCTTTTTTTATATTGCTTTTATATCTTTTTTTTTCTTATTCTTTTTTTTCTCTATGTGTAACCCTGGCTGGCCTTAAATTCACAAAGATCCAAAGTTACATATTAGTATTACCACACATTAAGACTGTTAGTAAGTACTTTGAGCTACAGTTGATTACAAGAGCAACAAAGCCAAAAATAAATAAATAAATACCTTTTCTTTTTGTAGGTCTTAGTATTTTTGTTTAAGATCAGCCAGTTTTGGATGCTTTGTAGGTACGCTTGCTATGTAAAGAAAAGTGTACTTACTTCACAGAACATGCTACTTTTTAAGTATGCTGCTGGCTACTAACACAATTTTGAATAATTAACAGTAACACAATGGGTGAATTCTTACTAGCATGAATTCTTTGCTGATTAATGGTTTTTTCAAGTTCTCTTCTCAGTCTGACTTCTGCCCCATACTTTCCAACAGTGCCATCATCCACCAATATGAAATGGGAGTGGAGATTATTCAGAACATTCAGTTTGCTCAGGGGATTCAATAGGGTTTGGTAAGGAGCAACCACCTAAACAAGAGCAAAACAAGAGACAGTAGAAGGAAGCTGAATATAATATAGTGTAAGTTAAATTCTCAAGTGACCCATAGATAAAAGATAAAATCATATTTTCATTTAGATATAAAGAAAAAGCATATGCTTTTAAGTATTTGAAGATAACAGATTAAACCACATAATTACTCCTTTTTGCAAAATTAAGTTTTTTATTATCACATGCAAATGGAGCAATAAGGAAGTATATATAGTGCTAATAAATTATAAGGTTATTAAGTGAGTAAAGTACAATACAGAAGACAATAAGAAAGCAGTAAAATATTTTCCAAAACATAAATATAACCCTTTCAAGCTGACATTGAAAATTTAATAACACTTGAAAATGATCTCCATAATTACAGCTTTTGTTGTTGTTCTGATTTTTGAGACAGGATTTCACTATATTGCATTGGCTTGTCTGGTACTTACTAACGTAGATCAAGCTAGCTTCTAATGCAAGACCGGCCTGCCTCTGCCACCACTGCTGCATGGCATTAAGGCCTGTGCCACCGTGCACAGTCAATTTTAATAGTCTCATGATGAGTATCTACAAACAAATTCACACTTCCAACCTATTCAAATAAAGCACCATCATTTGATTCCTACTCTTAATGACAAAATTAATTCTTAATGTTATAATCAGCAGGCTGATCTCTGAGTTTGAGGTGACCCTGGTCTACAGAGCAAGTTCTAGCACAACCATGGCTCTCAAAAAACAAGCAAACAAACAAATCAATTACAAACACTAATATGATGTGGAAGAAATGTTAACATTCTACATAAAAGACAAAAAACAAAAAGTACCAACAATATTATAAGTATTTATTTTGATAAATGCATTTTCCAAAAAAATCAGAAAGGGTTGCTAGAAATTTTGTTTTAAACTTAATGTAAAAGTATAATATAGCCTGAAATGTAAGATATGCAAAACCCATTCTTACATCTCTCCCAACAAGATCGTTTCTGTTTTCTATCACTCCCCATGGAGCTATTCCAATAGTGCAAATCTTTCGAGATGATCTGGAAGCATGCTCTTTGAGGGCATCACCAACATGTTTTGCCACACCTGTTCATACAAAATTTATTCACCATTAGAAAAAAAACCATGAATTTACTTTATAATATTACAATTCATGATTTTTCTTTAAATAGAAGATTCTAAGGCTGCAAGATCCAAAGTCAAGCTAACAAAAAATTTAAGATAACCAAATAGATTAACAAAACAAAACCCCACAATATCATATCATACCAAAACACTTGTAAATCAAATCCCATCACATTGGTAGATAGGCTTTTAGTTTGCTTCCTGTAACATATTAGATCTCATCTTTCATATAAAACAGAAAATAACATCCACTGCCTTCCTTGCTTACAGTCTATTTTCAAAAAACATTCAAGTAACTTTGTTCTTACCAATTAGCACCTTAAAACATTCCCTTCTTATTCAAAAGAAAAAGCCACAATGTTTGTAATGGCTTGTAAGACCTTAAAAAGCACCTGTCTATTATTGGTAGTAAGCACACTTCCACATCACCATGCTTTCCCATCTCCCAAGAACTTCTGACCAACACTGTTTGCTTACTTTCCCTTATGTCACACAGGAAACGCCTCATTCTTGCAATACACCAATGATTTTCTCTTCTCTACATGCTCTGTCCCAAGTTTTTCTGTTCCTTTGTTTCCTACCATCTTTCTTGAAATATTAGCCTATCAATAAAAATCTGCTTACTCTTATCAATTTGACTGAATTGAAAAGTGAAGAGACAGTCAGGTCTCCATATGTCTGCATAGAACTGATCATAAAATACACTATACATACCTAAATTATCCTCTTACTGTTTACATAACCCCCACTATAATACTGAAAGTGTCTATTTTAAAGAACAATATATACCCTACAGCTCAAAGAATGCCTTACAGTAAGGTTCAATAATTATCAATAATGAATGAATGAGATGCTTAAGATGATTTAAATAATTATGCTTAGTTTTAATCATTAAAATTAACCCATCCTCGTTATGTTCAAAATTAAAACATACAAAAGACCTAAAAAGGAAAAGATCTTGAATGAAGGAGAATAACAGATGAAAAATTAATTTTTGAAGGCTACTTTCTTCACAACTTTATTTTTATGTGTATATATGTCTACCTGCATGCATGTATGTGAGCCCTAGTGACTGAGCCAAAAGATGTCTGATACCCTGGAACTGGACAATTGTGAGATACCACGTGAGTACTAGAAACAAAACTCATCCTCTGCAAGAGCAGCCAGGGTTCTTACCTGCAGAACCATCTTTCTCGTCTGCAAAGGACATGCCTTTAGCACTGCCAAAGGAGCAGATTAACATTCTTCTACCAGTGTATTGGTAGTCAGAAATTAACACTTTGCTTTACAGAAGGGTCAGCAAATATTTTTGTAAAGGACAAACAGTAAGCATTCTGGCTGTGCAGAATATTTACTTACCAGTCTTTGTTACAATTATTCAAGTTTGATATTGAGCACAAAAAAAGATATAGACAAATGAACGTGGTTATGTTCAAATCAAACTTTATTCATAAGAATAAGAATTAATTAAACTGGATTTGACACACAGGTTAACTTTGCCAACTTTTATTCTAAAGTATGTATTTTAATGGCCTGAATGACAACCAAGCAGATTAAGTTATTTTTATCAATGATATTACCAAGAATTACAGATTAAGAATCAAATCTATTTATAATTTATTATTTCAAATGCCCAAGTGATATGAGAGACTGACAAATATATTTAATAAAACTGATAGTGTTCATATTACCTGTGTTTACTCCTCCAGTTAAAATCCAAGCTCCGGTTGTAACTGCAGCTTTAATAAGACCCTTTCCAAGCAACTGCTTGATTCTTGGATGAAGCTCAAATTTCTGCATGCCTCCATGTACAGAAATAACAAGTTTGGGTAACTCCATTTGCCATTCTTTAAGCAGAAGTTGCAGAATGATTTCAGGTTTGGTATCATATGACAGTCTCACATACTAAAACAAACAAAGGGTCAAAATAACTATGTTCACAAATTTAATAATGCAAAATTATCTGATATTCAAAAAATTTACTAGCCTGGAGGTGGTGGTGTATGCCTTTAATCCCAGCAATTGAGAGGCATATGCACGTAGATCTTTGTGAGTTTGAGTCCAGGCTCGTCTACAGAGTTGTTGTGGGATATTTGTACATTGTGACGATATATTGCTGTGATTGGTGTAATAAAAAGCTGAATGGCAGGAGGTATAGGCCAGATTTTGGGGGAAAGAGAAAAGGAGGAGGAATCTAGGCATGCAGGAGAGCTAGGAGACATGGAAAGGAAACAGGAAGTACAAGATGGAAGAGAGGTAACACCATGTGATAGAACATAGATTAATATAAATAGGTTAATTTAAGTCACAGAGATAACTGAGACCATTCTAAGTTAAAGGCTGAGCTTTCATAATTAATTAAGTCTTTGTGTCATTTTGGGAGCTGGCTGGCGGAACAGAGAAAGACTTGTTACATATGGTGCCCACCTTCTAGGCATGTATTTCCATGTAGGGCCTGAGAAATCTAAACAAACAAATAAGTAAGCAAGTAAAACAAAACAAAACAAACACAGCTTCCTAGAAACCAGTGCTAGTGCCTTACACAGGGTGGCTGCTGTACAGTGATCACTTGAACAGCACTAAGCAGAAACAGCATGGGCTCAGCAAATCCCCAGAGCTGGAGCAGGTAAATGCTGCCCCCAGCTGGTGCTGCAGGCTGATTCTGCAGGAATAAGGCTTTGCTCTCACAGACCCAAGCAGAACGGAGCAAGCCACCAACATAGCCACACAGTGGGTTTAAGGCTTGGTTCACGTGGTCAGAAGGCTACAGTTGGCGCAGTAAAGCAGTTCAGACCAAGAAAACTGCTAAACAGGCACAGTAAAAAATGGGTATAGACAGTCACAGAAAAAAAATATTTTAAAAAAGTCTTTAGAGAAAGAGTAAAGCAATATATTTAAAAAAAAAAATAAGCCATGTGAGGAAGGGCACAGGGCATCTGGATCCTGTATGGTGCTTTGTTGACTTTTAAATTCTGATAAGAAAACAACAGCTGCTAAGAGACACTGGATTATGAAAGGAATTGCTAAATTAAACCAACCTATATATTTTAAGAATGTCTTACCTTCAAAATGGAAGTCAAAAAGTATGTTGCATTGGGGAAGAGGTTATGCCTTTGTTTCCACAGGAAACAAAAGAACCCTCTTAAAAATTAATGAAGATCAGATTTGAATGGGGAAGACCTCCTGAAAATCTTGGCTACAGATAAGGGAAAAAAGACTACAGGACAGGTGATATTTATGTTGACCCCTTGACATGGGAACATCTCAATCTTATTGGCTACAGAGTCCTCATGACTTATTATATGCCATCTTTTCATATGGTATGGATAGAGGTTTGCCTATACAATCCAAGCAGACATACAGTTGACATATGACTTTTACCTGCTCAAACATAAAACAAAAAATCTTTAACTGACTTATGCACACTGCACATTCCATAGTTAATGCAGATATGTGTATGTATGTATCTGTGTGTGTATACATATAATCTTTTAAAAGTTTATGTGTTTTCACCAGGTGGTGGTGGTGCACACTTTTAATCCCAGCACTCGGGAGGCAGAGGCAGGTGGATCTCTGTGAGTTCGAGCCCAGCCTTGTCTACAAGAGCTAGTTTCAGGACAGGCTCCAAAGCCACAGAGAAACCTTGTCTCAAAAAACCAAAAAAAAAGTTTATGTGTTTTCAGGAAAAAAAGGACCAGACACCAATAAAGAGGTGATCCGGCCTCTCAGAATGCCTCTGCCACAGTTTCTTCAAAATTCTGCGTTCAAAACAACTTCAAAACTGCTAGCTCAGATGGCCCAGCCTAAAAGACTATCCAGTCAAGACTTTAGATAAGCTCTATACTTTCTCATCAGAAACAAAAAATAATTCACCTAGCTCTCCCAGGCTTTGATTATTATCCTGATTTTCTCAGGGTCCCCTAGGGATACCATCACCCCCAGACAACAGGAAGCTGTCTAGAACACCAGACACCCACATTCCCAAGAGGTGGAATAAGTGGTCATTTGGTGGGTTATGAATGTTTGTCATCATTTAGGGGGGTTGGTTCTAACTTATTATTGACAGTGGCCAGGAAAAAAGCTAAGCAAAGCAGATTAGATTGAGGGATCACTTTCTGAGGGGAAAAAGGGGGGTTTGAACATAGAAACAATGGGATAAAAGAGTTGTTGAGTCTACTTTTGAACAACCACTAATCTCAAACATTTTACACTGATATGGATTTTTGTATATTCATACAAATTTGAGGTTATTTTTGTTATATACTATATCTGTTTCTGCTCTTGTTTAAGGTATTATACCTATGCAGCTCATTTAAAAATGTAATGTCAAGTTTTAGTCCTTGAAAGTTATTTAGAATAATAAGGACAGGTTATTAGTTAGTCATCTATTATAATCAAACTGATGTTAGGTATCTTTTCATGGTCAAACATATTTTAAATAGATGGTGTTCAAACACTTCACAATCTACAGAATATGACACTGAAAATATTTTAATAACAAAGTTTTTCATGACAGTAAGACATATCAGCTCCTGGCAACACCATTTACTTCAAAGAAATAGGCATTGAAGAAACTCCATATGGAATTTGCTTTCATTTGTGGCAAAGTTAGCCATCGGGCAAAGAAACTGCCCTTGCCTCGACTGCTGACAGTATCCTGTTCAAACTGGAAAAATAGGACGCAAAAGAAAGCAACTGCTGAACTTTGCCAAGACAAGGTAAGACAGTGCTTCAAAATTTCTTCAAAATTCTTTCTTCAAAAAAAAAAAGTCTGTCAAAATTTTTAGGCCCATAGGACAAGGATGGGATGCCCCAATGTTACAGAGGAATCTTTGGTGACTTTCCAGGCAGCCAACTGTTTCTGTCATTTCTATAGTTTTGGAAGTTGCTTGTTCTATACTTTCTGTTTACTTGGGTAATACTGTATCCTTTTCGAGTCTTTGTTGGGTTGAAGACCAGATATAGTTACAGTTTTTCTTGTCACCAAATTCAGAAAAGAAACTTACATAAGAGATGTAAAGTTTCTAAGTTGAGAAACATAAAAGCTTAAGTTGTTTAAAAAGATTTTTTTTTAGGGTAATAATACAAGTTATGATAGACAGTGGTTTGGGGCTAAAACTTTAGACCCCTTAAGTTAGATATACAGTACTTTCTCCAAATTTGCCAAATACAAATGGACTGGACATTGTGAATGTAATTCTTAACCTGATAATTGTTCTTATCATATAGTTTTATTAGAGTTAAAACCTTTCCTTTTTAGACAAGTGGGGGAAATGTGGCATATTTGTACACTGTGAAGATATATTGCTGTGACCGATGTGATAAAAATCTGAACAGGTAGAAGGTACAGGCCAGATTACTGGGGAAAGAAAGAAAAAGGAGGAATGTAGGCACGCAGAAGTCAGAAGTCAGGAGACACAGAGAGGAAACACGAGGTGCAAGATGAAAGAGGTAGCTGGGAGGTGGTGGCGCATGCCTTTAATCCCAGCACTCGGGAAGCAGAGCCAGCCTGGTCTACAAGAGCTAGCTCCAGGACAGGCTCCAAAGCAACAGAGAAGCCCTGTCTCAAAAAACCACAAAAAGATGAAAGCGGTAACTCCACGTGACAGAACATAGATTAATATAAATGGGTTAATTTAAGTTATAATAGCTAGTTGAGACAAGCCTAAGCTAAAGGTCAAGCTTTCATAATGTCTCTGTGTAATTATTTGGGAGCTGGCTGGTGGGACAGAGTGAGTTCCAGGTTAGCCAGGGCTATATGGAGAAACCCTGCCTCAAAAAACAAAAAAAATCACCAACAAAAAATTCACATAAATTAGATAATATTTACACTCCTAAAAACATAAAATAGCAGATGGCTTTTAAATTTGGAAAAATTCCTGTGATATTTAGTACTAGCACTGTAACTTATACAAATTAAGATTCAAATGTCAATTTACCTACTTATACTCAATTATCAATTAATCTATCCAAAGCATTTGTTGCCCTGTTTAACTATGAGTACAAAAAGAGCAGGAAGCATTAAGGCAAATAATATGTGTTTTAGGAATCAGCCTGCTACGAAAGCAGTTAAGAACTTATGAGATTAAATAGGAAAACTTGGAGATAAATATGCACTGCTCTTCCTAAGCCAGGGAGGGGGAACAATGCAAAGTTTATAATGTCAATGTAAATAATTAACAATTACATTACAGAATTTTAAAATACACAGAATTTAAATTCCTGCCAACAAATGCACATAAGCCACAAGAGAAACAGTGCAGTTACAGATGTTCTGAACATTTTTACATTGTAGAGTGGTTAAAGGGAGAGCAAGTTAAACTGTGTTTATTACAAGATTATACTACAGAACAGAAGAATAATGTATAAGTAAACGAAGCCACTAATAAAAAACTTAAAAACAATGTAAGACAAAGGGATAAAGAAAAAAGGGAGACAAACAGACAGCTAATACTATGATGGTTACATTTAAAATCAAATACAAATATTTAATTTTAAAAGAGTATATACGCTACACTTTGGGGGATTTGATTTTGTTTAACAGACAGGCTTTTTCTGTACTACCTAGATTGATCCCAAAAGTAAGATTCACGTGATCCTAATACTTTGGCTTCTCAAGAAAATGATGTCTTTTACCTTAAGAAAAGTTTAAAAGGCAAAGGAAAGGAGGTTTAGCTCTCCTTTCAGAAAAAAAAAGATTCTGTCAATAAAATAAACACTTTTTATAATGATAAATTATTTGATCTATAAAAATACAATAATTCTGGACTTATGTCAACCCTTACAATAAAGAACTTTAACATATGCACTGTACCTTACTTTCTGTTTTGGCACTATACATATTACAAGATAAATGAAATATAGAATAATCAAGTGGCATACCTTAGCTCTGTAAGAATGAGAACCCCCTTGAAAATTGATGACTCCATAAGCATCGGTTGGGCTCTGTTCCGTGTGCTTTTCTACAGACCATTCTTCTACTGCCTGATTAAAATGTTCACCCAATTTCACATCTGAGTATTTCATGGCAAGACTTGCAGTAAAGCAAGCATGTTGCTTGACCAAACGACCACAGAAACACCTAAAGGTAAAAAGCAAAAGTATATTAAGATAAAGGGCCTGTTTACTGGTAGTGGTGGCACACACCTTTAATCCCAACACTCCTCTAGGCAGAAGCAGGCATATCTGTGAGTTCAAGGCCAGCCTGGTCTACAAAGTGAGTTCCAGGAATGTCAGGGCTACATAGAGAAACCCTGTCTCAAAAGGGGGGGGGTGGCACTAAATAAAATAAGAAATGACAGATGATATAAAACAAGTAAAAACAGAAAATAAATAAATAAAAAAAAATAACTTCCCAGGCATGAAGCAACACATGGTGGCTCACAAGTACTTGGGAGAACATGAAAAGATGACCATAAGCCTGAGGTTTACTGGGCATAATAAAAAAAATCTTATCTTAAATAAAACAAAAGAAATAGCAACAAAGCTGAAAAAAGTGTTTATCCTAGGTATGTAATTAAGTAAAAAAGTAGTAGATCAAAGGGAAAAAATAGGCTGGGTAGTGGTGGCACAACCTTTCATCACAGCACTCAGAGGCAGAGGAAGAGGCAGGCGGATTTCTGAATCCAGGACAGCCAAGGCTACACAAGAAACCCTGTCTCAAGAAATCGGGGGTAGGACACTAAATAAAATTAAAAAATGACAGATGGTATAAAACAAGTATTAGAAATAAGCACCAAATATTAAGACTATGCCCCAGAGAGCTGAGGAAAATACAGACACAATGAGGAGAACTAGAAGACGTTTTAAAAGATAGATAATATAAAATAGCTCAAAATATATAATTCAAGCTTCCAAAAGGAAGAAATGGGGACTAAAATCTGAAACATGCTGAAGTAAAAAAAAAAAAAATCCAAATTTGAAAATTCTTGACTCTACATCTTTAGTTCAACAAAAAATATAGACCAGCCAGGAATAAACAAAACCTTACTAGTGCCAGGAGTGGTGGTGCACACACCTTTGATCCCAGCAGTTAAAAGAATCAGAGGCAGGCGAATCTCTGTGAGTTCAAAAGCATCCAGGACTACATAGACCTCATCTCAAATATAGACAAATAGGTATAGACAAACAGACAGACAAATAGATATAGGTAGGTAGGTCATGCTAGGGCATTGCTGAAAATGGTAAAGAGAAAAGAAATCCTAAAACAAGCTAGAATATAACCTAATTTTACAAAAAGTCACATGAATATAAATTAAAAATGATAAATTCTGGCCAGGTGTGGAGGCATACACCTGTAACCCCAACACTTAGGAAGTGGAAGCAAGAGGAGTAGGAACAAGGAGTTTAAAGCCAGTGTGGGCTATGTGAGACTCTATCTTCAAAAACATGCAGAAAGAATGATGGTTGTAAAGGAAGAGGGCAGAAGAAAATCTAGTATGTTAATTTTATGTGTATGAGTATATATCTGAATATTTATGTGCATCACATTCAAGTAATTCCAACAAAGGTTAGAAGCAGACATTGGATCCCCTGGAACTAGAGCTAGAGATGGTTGGGAGCAGCCAGGTGGGTGCTGGGAATCAAACTTGGAGACTCTGGAAGAACAGCTAGTGTTCTTAATGAACAAGCCATCTCTCCAGTTTGCTACCTACCTCTTCTAAAAGAAATCAGATTTTCTAATGGAAAATCAGAAGTAAAAGACATACTATATACTATACTTAAATGATCTGGCCCCTACTTATTTCTCTCCAATTGTTTTTGTTTTAAGACAGGGAATTACTGTATAGCCCTGGCTGGCTGGGAACTAACTACATGAGCTCAGAGATCTGCCTGCCTATCTCTTGAATGCTAGCAGCCCAGCCTACCAACAACAACTTGTATCTTACAGTGTTGTTTCCTGATAGAACCACAATATCTTTAACTGTCAGATCTTCCTACAGCCTCTTTTGCTTGTCAGAATCCCCTGTCCCTCAACTCTCTGGTCAATTAACTCACATTCTCACAACCCTGCTGTGGTACCTTTAAATC
This sequence comes from Ondatra zibethicus, assembly GCA_004026605.1. NCBI lineage: Eukaryota > Metazoa > Chordata > Mammalia > Rodentia > Cricetidae > Ondatra > Ondatra zibethicus. The sequence continues at coordinate 392,287 of PVIU01000136.1, forward strand.
TGAACCATCATTGTCAAATGTTTGAGCAAAATGTCCTTTAAGTATACTATCACATAAATTTTATACCACTGTGTTATACCTAGCGTTTTTTATACCTGGTATTTCTCATGTATCAGATATTTTTCAAAATTTCTGCAATGCATACTAAACTTACCTGACAAGCTGCTGACAGATCTGACATCCTGGAAGACATCTATAAAATGCAGAAAGGTAAATTATTACTTCATAAAAAATATTTATCTTAAAATTAACTATTTAAATTCATACAAGCATGAAACAAAGGAAAACTATAATATATCATTTCAGAAGATACCATAGATCATGCATACATTGGTTTATACATTCAACTAACCCTTTATATTTAAATAGATTTTTTTTGTTTTGAGACAGGGTTTCTATGTAGCTTGGGAGCCTGTCCTGGAAATAGCTCTGTAGACCAGGCTGGCCTAGAACTTACAGAGATCTTCCTTTCTCTAACTCCCACGTGCTGGGATTAAAGGCATCCACCACCACCACCACCTGGCTTTAATAGATTTATATTTTAAGTATTATTAATTTTCAAATAAAACTAAGCAACTACAACAGAGTAAAAAGACAAATTTAACTATATAAAACCATGTTTACTGGGGCTGGGGAGATGGCTCAGAGGTTAAGATCACTGACTGATCTTCCGAAGGTCCTGAGTTCAATTCCCAGCAACCACATGGTGGCTCACAACCATCTGTAATGAGATCTGATGCCCTCTTCTGGCCTGCAGGTGTACATGCAGGCAGAATACTGTATACATAATAAATAATAAAGAAAACATTAAAATTTTTTTTAAAAACCCTTGTTTACATGCCAACTACTAAGATCTAAACATGAACTTCAAAAAAATAATTTCCCCAATATAAAAAGAGCTTTCTCAAATCAATTTTTAAAAAAACCAACACAAAAAATGGAAAAATATGAAGAGTTCACAGTAAAAACATAAAGATTCAATTAGGAAAGACTTAAAAATATTTGAATAGCTTTATGAACATACAGAGAATTTATATTCAGGTGAACTATATTTTTATGAAAGACAAAATAAAAAATACCAACTCCTCACACTCTATCTCAAGTTCCAGAAGTTTGGGCCAGAACTAGGGATGTAGCTCAGTGGTAGAACACCTGCCTAACAGGCATAAAACACTGGGTTCAACTCCCTAGCACTGATAACCAAAATATATTTCAAAATATATTTTGAAAATATATGCTAAAGTCAGTCTAAAATATCTGAAGTATATGTGAAAAATGAAAATTATAAGATAATACATTATATCATTTTTAACATCAAAGAGAAAAAGAGAATATAACTAAAATGTTCATCAATAAGGAACTACCATACTAACACAAATGATCTAGACATAGAACTCAAAAATGCAACAAATGAGGATAAAGTAAGCTGGGAATATTGCTTAGTGGTAGAGTTCTTGCCTAGAACATGCAAGGCTGAGTTCTATCTTAAAAAGTACAGGGGGTAAAGTTTAAGTCAGGTGAGATGGTGCATGTGAAAGGCAGCAGGATGGCTGTAGTTCTGGGTCAGCCTAGTCTACATAGCCAAGTCTCAGGCCAATGAGGGCTACACAGTAAGATCCTGTCTCAAAAGAAAACAAAGAGAAAGAATGAAGTGATGATCTCCAAGATAAGTAATACACAACAGATAAAACAGTATGTACTTGAAAGTTGGGGGAGAAGGTTATACATACATGTGCTTGGACATGCAAAGACTATTTCTAGGAGCTTTCAGATGAGTGCTAGTGATGAGAACTCATTGCTGACTGCTCTTTAACCAGGTCTCTCTGGAAGGAATGTCAAGGAATGGACAGTACCAGAATATTTTGTTGAGGTGAACTTATGGCCAAAGAAGAGTAGTGGAAAGACTTTCATTTTTTATTTGATAACAGCTTGTGGTTTTTTTTAATGTCTGGTGATTATATTATTTCTACTGCAGAGTAAAAATAACAAAATCATAACAAACAAACTTATCAATAATACAATCTATTATTGTATTGCTTCTTTTTTGTATTGAATTGTTTTGGGGGGGTACAGGGTCTCACTATACAGCTTTGTCTGGCCTAAAAACTGTCTGTACATAGACAAGGTTGGCCTTGAACTCAGAAATCCACCTGCCTCTGTCCCTCACATGCTAGGATTAAAGGCATGCACCACCACACCCTGCCAAATTTATTGGTTTTTGTTGTTGGCAATAATGTTTTGGGAGGGTCTTGGTGGCATTTGTTTTGCTTTGTTTTTACAGAATTTCTCTGTATAACCTTAGCTGTCCTGGAACTCAATTTGCCTGGAATCGTGGAGATTCATCTGCCTATGCCTCCCAAGTGCTAGGATTAAAGGCATATGCCATCCTTGGCTCCAAATCTATAATTTTTAATAAACCAAAAACACCATACTTTTATGAAAGAAAAATGGTATCTGAGAACTAGCATGGTAAATTAGGATCCTAAATATGAACCCCAGCGTTAGAAACAACTCATGGCGTTTCCTTGTGATATAACAACAGAACTCACCTTTAGTAAACTGTAAAATATAAGGGGGAAAAAAATCACAGAATCTAATTATTTTAAGGGATATTAAGGTTATATAATGTTTGGAAGAGTTAAAGATTTCTGCAGGGTCTGGAAATTTGCCTCAGTCAGTAAAATGCTTGCCACACAAGCATAAAGACCTGCATCTTGATTCCCAGCACCCACATTTAGGAAAGAGAAAGGAGGTGAGGGAGAATAGACACAACAGTGCATGTCTGAAACCCCAGAGCTGGAGGGCTCCCTAGAGCTTGCAAACCATCCAGCCTGGCCACTGGGTGAGTTGTTTCAAAAAGTAAGATGAATGGCTGCCACATGAATGCACACATTCCACATGAACACAAACACCCATACACAAAAGTACTCACAACCACACAAACACACACAAATACACACACACACACACACACCCCTAAAGAAAAACCTTTACTAATTTACTAAATTAGTAAATTTACTAAAATCTGGAGAACATTTTAAAAAATACTTTCCCAAAACTAATCAACTAAATTCAAATTTATAACATATACCATTTTGGCCAACTAAAAATCAAGAGGCAGGTAAGGCAGGTATGAACTGACAGTTTCAGCAATCCTGGCAACCAGAGAACTAAAACTGTTATCACATGAGTTCAGTAGTTCAAAAACTAACCTGAGCAACACAACAAGGCCCAGTCCTAAAACAAAAGAAAAATGGGCTGGAGAGATAGCTCAGCAGTTAAGAGTACTTGCTGCTCTTAAAGGATCCAGTTCTGTTCCCAGCAAACACATGGATGCTCACAACTACTTTTAACTCTAGATCCAGGGAATCAGTATTGGCTTCTGGCCTCCACGGGTATCATGCATGCGAAGGATAGACTTAAATGCGTGCAGGCAAAACACCCAAATAGGCACATTAAAAAACAAAAACAAACAAAAAAACCAACCAAACAAACAAAAAAACTTGAAAGAAAGAAAGAAAGAAAGAAAGAAAGAAAGAAAGAAAGAAAGAAAGAAAGGAGGGAGGGAGGGGAGGAGAAAGGAGGGGAGGAAAGGGAAGGGGAAGGGAAAGGAAAGGAAAGGAAAGGAAAGGAAAGGAAAGGAAAGGAAAGGAAAGGAAAGGAAAGGAAAGGAAAGGAAAGGAAAGGAAAGGAAATCAGGGCAGTGGGTACATGCATTTCCTTTAATCCCAGCACTAGGAGGCAGAGGCAGGCCAGCCTGGTCTACAGATCTAGTTCCAGGACAGCCAGGACTACAGAGAAACCATCTTGAAAAAACAATGAGAAAAAGAATAGCGTGCCAGGTGGTGGTGGCACATGCCTTTAATCCCAGCACTCGGGAGGCAGAGGCAGGCGGATCTCTGTGAGTTCGAGACCAGCCTGGTCTACAGAGCTAGTTCCAGGACAGGCTCCAAAGCCACAGAGAAACCCTGTCTCGAAAAACCAAAAAAAAAAAAAACAAGAATAGCATACCTCAAAAAAAAAAAAAAACAGTTTTTTCCACTTATCACCATTTCTTGGAGATAACAGAATGCACTATCTTAGACAATATTCAATCAAGTACCTACTTGGATTTGGTACTGGTCATAAATAACACACTTACAAATCATTTAGCAATATATAAACTAACAGTGGAGTCCTTAAACACTAAAAACAACAAAAAGTATTATTGACAAAAATCTTTCCTGTGTGTTGCTGTGGATCAAGCCCAGAGCCTCATGTGTAACAGAAGTGCTGATCTTTTTAGCAATTTTTGAAAGAGTCCTATGCCTAACTAGGTATAGTGACCCATGCCTGTAATCCCAGCACTCTGAAGGACTGCCTTGAGTGTGAAGACGGGCAGGGCTACACACTGGGGAGGAAAGAAGAGACTGACCAAATGGAAGAAAAAAAAAAGAAAAGAAAAAGAAAAAAAATAATCACATACTCAATAGAAGTGAAACTTACAGAGCAAGTTTATTTGACAGAGAACAGGGTTTGACAGAAGGAAGGGGTGAGAAAAATCCAAAGGTCTTTTAAATCAACAGATCTCAACATGTGAGCTATGATCCCTTTGGGGGTCTCATATCAGATATCCTACAGATCAGATATTTATGACTCATAAAAAAATTAGCTATGAAGTAGCAACAAAATAATTTTATGGTTGGGGTCACCACAACATTAGAAACTGTATTAAAGGGTAACAGCGTTAGGAAAGTTGAGAACCACTTGCCATGTTTCTTCCCTTGTAAAGTTAGGAAATAACCTTTGATTTGTATTTTTAATTTATTTCTTACTAAGTTTACACTTCAAAAAAAAACCAAAAAAAATCTTAAGAATATATTTTTTCCCTTTTTTTTGTCTCTCTCAAAGAGGTAACTTCTCCTCTCCTCTCCCCCTCCCCATTTCTCTCTCTTTCTGCTCTTCCCCCTTCTCACCTTCTCCCCTTTCCCCCTCATTCCCTTCCCCCCATAACCCACTAAATAAATACCCACTTTCTCTGCAATTTTACTAGTGTGTGTGCATGGCAAAGGATAACTTCAGTGGTCAGCTCTCTCCTCCACTGTGGGACATGGGGATTGAAATGAACCCGGCTCATCAGGGTTGTACAGAAGGTCTTTTTACCTACTGGCCCATATCTCATTGGCCCACGAATGTTTCTTTTTCTTTTATTTTTAAATTTTATTTGTAATTCTATGCACATGTGTGTAACTGTGTAGGGGCGTATCTACGCATGAATGACAGCATAGTTCAAATCAGAGTGTCAGATCCCCTGGAGTTGGAGTTACAAGCAGTTGCTAGCAGTCTGATACAGATGTTGGAAACTGAACTTGGGTCCTCTATGAGAGCGTCAGCACTCTTAACTGATGAGCCATCTCTCTAGTCATACTGAGATTACTTCTTAGATGTTCACAAGATCAACTTTTTCGGGCTGGAAAGATGGCTCAAAGGTTAAGAGAACTGACTGCTGTTCCGGAGGTTCTGAGTTCAATTCCCAGAAACCACATGATAGCTCACAACCATCCGTAATGAGATCTGGTGCCCAGAACACTATATACATAATAAATAAATTAAAAAAAGATCAACTTTTTCCTTATTTATAATGTCTTAACTATCAGATTCCCTTCCTCTCAAAGCCATTTGAAAGACAAAAAAAAAGGCAATTGGATACCTATATTCTCTGATGACAGTTTTTCTAGTAAAATTAGTCTATATACATATTCAGGAACATGTGAGAGGCCTTAGGTTTAATCTCCAAGCAAGAAGGCAAGGGAAGTGTCTACTGACCTCATATTCTTCAGCACCAACCATAAGTGCATATTAATATGCCCACTAAACAAATTCTGAAGTATTTTTTTGTTTTCATGATAGGGGTGGTAGTGGTAAGAACTTTATTGTAGCTTCTATTGTGCTTAGACAGTTAGGGTTCTGAACAGGCAAACAGTTCGAGGAAAGAAATTCCAGAGCACTGGTAACTTACTTAGTCTCCCTTTCCATTCTCAAAAGAAAAATTAACAGTGACCTTATATTATTTTGTTTACTCTAAGCAAATAACAATAAATTTACATCTAAATTTCTAGAAGATCCTAGAAGAAACCAATGCATGCTTACCTGTGAGGGTCTTTGGAGCTTGGTATGATATACACACACTCCCTCTTGGTCAAAGTGCTCTCTATCCAGGATTTCTGGGACTAAAACAGAGAGTTCAAGGTGGTTTACATGTTTACAGCCTGCTAATCTAAGGAAATAATTTCACAATAGATACACAAAAATGTGTGTGGTATTTAATCTTGCTTTAATCCACTAAATAGGCGCTATATACTACTATCAGTGCTGGCACACCTAAATCATTAAAATAATTCCACTGAAGTAAACATGATTGACAGTGCTGTGCCAGAGGAAACAAAGCAAGTGTGAGATTCTGACAGTAAGCCTCAAGAGGGACTAATGTGATCCTAAGCCATTTAAAAGAACCAAAAGTGACAGCCACATTTAACTTAGAGAAAACAAAAGCCCAGCCTAAGCTATCAGGTATTTCTAGAAAGGTTAAGGGCACATAATAGCTAATGGTACTGCGAAACAAAAAGATAGCAAACAAAATTCTAGTCAAAGGAAAAAAAAATCAACAGAAATAAAGCAGGTTATCTATGATCCACTCAGAAAGTAGTTATCTCATCTGATCTTGGAAGCTAAACAGGGCAAGGCTCATAAGTACCTGGATGGGAAATACAGTAAGTTATTAAATGATTATAAACATTTAATCTACCAAATTTGTGTGTCCATCTTATGTAAGATCAACCACATCAAAGATTTTAAAAAAAAAGCAAAAATTCAATGAGAATTAAACAATTCTACATCGCATACATTTAATACATTTCTTTCTGATCAGGAAAGGTATTTTTAAAAGTTTTAACACAATTAACAAGTTCAACTTGATGAATACACGCCTATTTCTGCATCCCACATAAAAAAGACCCACTTTCTTCAAGCACATACAGAAGTTTTACAAAAAATGATAGTATATTTATCCATAAACAGTGAATCAGCAAATATTCAGACAATGTATACTTATAGAACCTACGAGATGATCACACTGTAATTAACAAAGCACAGACAATCAGCCTTCAATATTTAAAACAAAATACTTAAGAATCAAAATAAAAGTCACAAGCATCTAAAGTTCTCAGATTTGAATGATGTGTCTATTCTAGTTTGTTTTCTTGTTGTGGTGATAAAAACAACTCGAGGAGGAAAAGGTTTGTTTCATCTTACAATTCCAACTAACAGTTCATCATTGAGGGAAGTCAAGGCAAAGACTGAAGCAGAGATCATGGAGAAATGCGATTGACAGTTTCGCACAGCTACCTTTCTTATACAGTGTAGGCCCACCTGCCTAAGGACAGCACCAAATACAGTGGGTTGGGCCTTCCTGCAACAAATAACAATTAAGAACATGTCCTGCCAGATGGATCTCTGACCTAGAGACCAGCCCAGCCTGGTCTACAGAGGTGCAACAAAGAGATACCTCCCACCTCCAAGCCTCACAGACTGGCCCACAGGCCAATCTGAAGGAATTTTTTGTTTGTTTTTGGTTTGGTTTTGTGTGGGTTTTTTCATTTGTTTGTTTTTGTTTTTTGAGACAGGGTTTCTCTGTAGCTTTGGAGTCTGTCCTGGAACTCTCTCAAGTAGACCATGATGGCCTTGAACTCACAGAGATTCACCTGTCTGTTTCCTAGTGCTGGGTGGGTATGTCCCCATGTCCAACCTTACTTCCCAATCTTTTAAAAGACTGTTTTTTATAAGCAAACATTGGGTAATTCACAAATTTCCATTTCTGAATTCCATCCCAACACTGGAAAAAAAAATTGGGAGTGAGTTCAAGGACAGACTGGTCTACACAGAGACACATCTCAAAAACAAACAAAAAATTGTATTTCAATCCAAATCTTCCACTATATTCTTATATCACATATCCACTGCCTGGCATTCGGCTCTTAATACCTAAAATGTACCTCAAACTTAAAACTGAACCTTCACACAAACACTCATTCTTCATGTAGTTTTGCCTATCTCAGCAAATGCCAAATTCATTCTCTCATACTATAGTGACTGAAATATAAATCCCTAGCCATCAAGCCCAGAAGTCAAGCAAAGTTATAAAAAGAAATCTATACCTAAAATGCTTCTATCAGATGGCCTGTAGGCAAGCCTGTGGGTGCATTTTCTTGATTAATGATTGATATAGGAAAGCCAACACACTGGGGGCAGTGCCATCTCTGGGCAGCAGGCTGATCAAGCCAGTAAGTATAAATAGCGTTCCTCCATGACTTCTGCCTCAATTCTTCCCTGCAACTTCCTGCTCGGACTTGAATGGTGGGGTGTGACCTGAGAGCTATAAGCTGAAATAAACTCTTTCCTCCTCAATTTGCTTTGGTCATGGTGTTTTTTCCACAACAGAAAAGAATCCCTAAGATAAAAATTGGTCCCTAAATTATAGGACATTACTATAATAGACCTGACCATGTTTGGGGGATGACTGCTAAAGGACATTAAACTTTGAGCTGGAAAACCCAAAGTGTTCAGAGCTTAAAGAGCTGCTGTGGGAACTCAGAAGATAATGTTGACATCAGCGCAGACAGTAGAGGCCTAGTTTGTGCAGTTTCAGAGGAAAGTTTGAGTCCCTTAAAGACTATTTGGGGACCATTCCATATTTGAATTAAGAATCTGTGGTTCTGGTCAGCTGATGCAGAAGAATCAGCTTTCATTAACAAGAGACCAGAACCACAAAAGTGAAATCTTGGCTTTGCTGGGACAATCCATACTGGTCAGCTCGGGTTAAAGAATCAGCTGTGATTAAGAAAAGAACAGCTCCTTTTTGTGGCACCTCCTAGGCCGTCAGCCATGTCAAGATGAAGCTTAATATCCCTTTCCCAGACCATCAGCTGCCAGAAGTTCATTGAAGTGGGTGATGAACACAGATTTCATATTTTCTATGAGAAGCACATGGCCACAGAGGTTAATTGTGGTAGGAATCAGTGGTGGGAACAACAAGCTTTTCCCATGAAGCAAGGTGTCTTGAACCACAGACGAGGGCACCTGCTATTAAGTAAGGGGCATTTTTACTTACAGAGCAAGAATTGAAGAGAGGAAACGCAAATCTGTTCTGGGATGCATTGTGGACGTCAAGCTGAACAGTCTCTACTTGGTTACTGTTAAGAAGGGGAGAGTTAAAGAGAGAGGAAGCGAGAGAGAGAGAGAAAGAAAGGGCATGTATGTGTGTGTTCCTGGACTGACAGATACTACTGTGCCTCAATGGTTGACATATACTACTGTACCTAAGGGTTGGAACCCAAAGAGCTCATGGAATCTGAAAGCTTTTTAATCTCTTTAAAGATGATGTGTACCAATATGATGTCAGATAGGCCTTGAACAAAGACTATAAAGAGCCCAGGACCAAAAACCCAAGATTGAAATCTTGCTACTAAACATGTCCTGCAACACAAATGCCAACGTATTAGCTCTGAAAAAACAACAAAAGAAGAAAAGCAAAGAGGAGGTTTAAGAATATGCTGAACTTTGGACAAGAGAATTAAGAAATATGCCAGGAACAGACCAATATGCCAAGAGACAAGAGATGTGGACTGTCTGAAAGTTTCTACTTCTAAATCTGAGTCCAGTCAAAAATAAGTCTTTCAAAGTAACAAATAACCCAGGAGTAGTGACATATGCCTTTAAATCCAGTACTCAGGAAGCAGAGGCAGGTGGATCTTTGAGTTCAAGTCAGCCTGGTCTACAAAGTGAGTTCCAGGAGAGTCAGGGCTACACAGAGAAACCCTGTCTCCAAAAAAAAAAAAAAAAAAAAAGTAACAAATAAATGATCAGAACTTGAAAAAAATGAGGAGGATAAGGAGAACAGCATCACTAAGGCAAAACACTTCTAGGAAGTGTTTCCTCAGGATCAGTACACTGTAGTCCAGATGGGAACCAAGGCTGTACCTCATGCTGGCAGCCAAACTTGGTCACGTATAAGAGTGATACTCAGGCCGGGCAGTGGTGGCGCATGCCTTTAATCCCAGCATTCTGGAGGCAGAAGCAGGCGAATTTCTGTGAGTTCAAGGCCAGCCTGGTCTACAAGAGCAAGTTCCAGGACAGGCTCCAAAGCCACAGAGAAACCCTGTCTCGAAAAAAAAAAAAAAAAAAAAAAAAAAAAAAAAGAGTGATACTCAGTTCTAAAGGCATGAAACAGTCAATGAGACCAGCTGGGGCCTGACACTGTGAGAGAACAGGAGAGGCCAGAGGTAAAGATGCAGCCTCAGTTGCAGTAGAAGGTCCAGGAATGAAGAGGTCAAGTTGAGGCTTGGTACCATGTGTGACAGGGTCAGAGTCCCTAAAGAGAGCCCAGGAAAGGCTACTGGTTAAGGTGCAGACCAGCTAGAGCGGAGACTCCAGAATTTGAGACATGGGACAATCACCAAGGATAGCAATAGCTATGAAATGGCTATGAAATGGTCTGAGCCTGAGACATGCTATGTATGAAGAGACAGACAGAGAGGTGGGGCTACCTATGCCCTTTAGGACCCAGAAGATCGTGAGTCCCAGGTGTTTGACACTTAGCTTTACATCGATGGACTTTGGTTTTGCTTTAATCTGAATGTAACTGTGCCCTGGTTCTTCCCTGTTGGAATAAGAAAGTATTTAACTTGATTTCAGATTTTACAGGAACCTACAGTTAGGAAACCTTAGTTATTTTAGAGACTTTGAACTTTTTTGGGTGGGGGAGGGTTGTTGTTGTTTTTCGAGGCAGGGTTTCTCCGTGTAATCCTGGCTGTCTTGAACTTCCTTTGTGGACCAGGCTGGCCTTGAACTCAGAGATTCGCCTGCTTCTACCACCACCGCACAACTGACTTTGAACTTTTAAAGTGTTTTAAAGACTGTTGGACTTTTAAAAGTTGGAATGTTTTAATTGTTATGTTAATATGAGATCTTGAGAATAAGAAAGAGAGTTGTGGTTTAATAGTAATGTAGTAGCACATCAAGTTGACAAGGGGTCAGTTGTCCTGATCATTCTGTCAACCTGACACTCGCTAGAGTTATATCTGGGAAGATGAACTTCTGAAAATGCAAATCTGAGACTTTTTTTTTTTTGACTAATGATTGACGTTGGAGGGCACAGTTCACTGTGGGCAATGCTACCCCTGGGCAGCTGGTCCTGAGTTGTATAAAGCAGGCAGAGCAGTCATGAGGAGCTAGCCAATAAGCAGCATTGCTCCAAAATCTCTGCTTTAGCTCTTGCCTCTAAGTTTCTGCCTTGAGTTCCTGCTCTGACTTCCCTCCATGATGGAGTATAAGGTATATTCTCTCCAAGTTGTTTTGGTCATAGTGTTTTATAACAGCAATAGAAACCCTAACTAAAACTTTTTAAAAATGATTTATTCATTTTTATGTGCACTGGTGTCTTGTCTAAATATATGTCTGTGTGAGGGTGTCCAATCCCTTGGAACTAGAGTTACAGACAGTTATGAGCTGCAATATGGGTGCTGAGAATTGAACCTGAGTCCTCTGGGGGAACAGCCAGTGCTCTTAACTGCTGAGCCATCTTTCCAGCCCATGACTAGGAAGGCCATGATGGACTCTATGCCTCTGGAACTATAAACCCAAATACAACCCTTCTTATATTGCAATAGACAAATATCTACTACATCCACCAAGGAATCTCTTGGACTCAACTAAAGAAAAAGACTTCAAAAAGTCACAGATGGTGCTGGAGAGATGGTTCACTGGTTAAGAGCCTTGGCTGCTCTTCCAGAGGACCCAAGTTTAATACCCAGCACTCGCATTGTGGCTCACAACCACCTACAAGGCCGGTTCTAGTGAGTCTGATGGCCTTTTCTGGCATCAACTATCATTGCTTACATATGATACAGAGACATACATGCAGGCAAAACACCCATGCACATAAAATGATAAAAATCAAATAATTTTTTAAAAAGACCATAGATTATCAACAAGTCAATATCAACTGTTCCTCTCTGGTGAGAGTTCTTAGATCAACCATAGAGCAGATAGATCCTAATCCTGCTTTTTGCTCTAGGAGGGAGAGAAAAAACTTATTTCTTTACTGATGTATAACTGACTAGTAAGAACTGAATGTTTCCAGGACAGCCAGAACTGCTACACAGAGAACCCTGTCTCAAAAAATAAAAAACCAAACAAAAAAGAAATGTATGCATTATCTAGGTATAGTGGCACTACCTGCGATCCCAGCAGTTAGAACATGGAAGCAGGAGGATTAGGGGTTTGAGGTCTAACTAGGCTGTAAGCCAGACCCAATTCAAACAAAACAGTAAGAAAAGTAGTGTAACTTCAGGGCATGTAATTTGATGTTTCTAAATATACTGTGAAGTGATTATAATTAAACTAATGTATCTATTACCCAAATATACTCTCAGCAGATTTCAAGTATATAAAATACTATTCATCACATCAATTAGGTTTTCAGATTGTATTCCTTTTATGACTATAAGTTTAAACACTTTAAATGTATCCCCTGACTCTCTCCCAATGTTATAGGTGTGAATCTGGGTCTTTTAAAGATTCCTGCCTAAATATTTAGGTTCTTATGTTCCACAGCAAAGAACTGGACATGGGACACATGATTAGGAATAGAGACAATGTCAGAAAGGGAAAGCACTCCTGAGGATGGGAGTGGGCTAGTATTCTGAGGAGAAAATCTCAACAGTGCTAGACCACACAGAGCATATAGCCCTTCATATAACACCTCTCCCACCTACCCCACAGTAGCACCTTTCTTCCATATGTTTTATAAAGGCCAGGTAGTAAAGGGCTTCCAACCTCTATCCTGACACTCTACCACCCTACTCCCCACTGTTCTGTACTCTGCTTGTTTCTGACTTTTTAGATTCCGTATGCTTTTAGCCAATAAAAACCCTAACTACAATACATACATTTATATATATATTATTTAACTTTTATGTTTGTTTGTTTTTCGAGACAGGGTTTCTCTGTAGCTTTGGAGCCTGTCCTGGAACTCCTTCTGTAGACCACGCTGGCCTTGAACTCACAGAGATCCACCTGTCTCTGCCTCCCAAGTGCTGGGATTAAAGGTGTGCACTACCACCACTCGGATTAACTTTTTGATATATTAATTTTATTTACTTTAAGACAAAATTTAGTTAAAAAAAAAAGTCTACCAAGTACCCTCAAAACTGCTAGCTAGATAGTGAAATAACAGCATTGCTTATAGCTGATCAATTACTGAAACTCAGTAATTTTCCTGACAATAGACAGTAAAAATCCCAAAGGACAGGTGGACAGCTATTAATTAAAGGTTCTGTTTGCTAATCTAGAATCATAACTTCAGTCTTAGATCCTGCCAAATAGCTGGAAGGAGAGTATGGGTAGAGGTGAGTCTGTTGAAAACATAAAAGGTAACTCTTTGGCCCATGTTGGCTGAGGCTGAACACGGAAGCTTTGTGATGAGTTGGTAAATGAACAAGGCAGGCCCCACAAGAGCTGGAATCAGTGAGTCCGGAATGCAGCACTGGGGTGGGCATCAGGAACTAAGGGGTTTCTTCTTGGCTTTCAGGTAGTTTAGCCAGGTTTAAAATGTCACAGTTCTAGTCGGACACATTCCAACAGTGTTGCTCAAAGTAAATCCAAGCAGGCCCTGAATGATAATATGGGTGAGGAAGGTGAGAGAGGTGTCACATATATATACTTTAAGTATAATAAAAACCACAAGGAAGCTAGAGCAGTGACTCTCAACCTTCCTAATGCTACAATCCTTTAATTCTTCCTATAGTTCTTCATATTGTGGTGACCCAACTATAAAATTATTTTCATTGCTATTGATGTAATTTTGCTACTGTTATGAACTGTAATGTAACTATTTTTGAAGGTAAAGGTTAGCTAAAGAGGTCAAAACGCACAGGTTGAGAACCACTGGCTCACTAGGTAATAGTGCATACTGCATGCATTAGTTCCTTCCTAATGCATGATGATAAAGCACCATGAACAAGACACCTTATAGAAGGAGAGGTTAAGAGTCCATCATGATGGAAAAGCAGGAGGAACAGGAGGCTAAGAGCTCACAACATCTACCATAAAAAAGAGGCAAGAAATAACTGGAAGTAAGATAAACTTTTTCATCTCAAAGCTACTACTAATGGTATACTTTCTTCAGCAAAACTGTACCACCTAAACCTCCCCAAACAGCAGCACAACTGGAGACCAGGTGTTCAAATGCCTGAAACTACAGAAACATGTCTCATTCAAAGCAGACACTTAGATGTAGATTCTCTTAATAAAGTGACTTTTGTCCTAACAAAGCAACAGATACGTCAAATACATAGCCAGTAAGTGTTTAGATATAAACAAAAATTAATCTGAAAAGGGGATATGTAAAGAAGTACTGTGGCATTATCTATTAGAAAGCCTTGTTAACACTAAACAAATGATATTAACACATGATCTACCGCTCAATATTTTCATAGTTCTTTATTGATACATACAGCTTTCTCAAGCCTTAATACAGAATTTACTCTTAAAGAAATCTATTTTAGGTTAGTAGACGACTTTTCCAAACTACTAAGAATCCCCTCACATAGTTAAAGTCTGTACTTTGTCAAAGTAGAATAAGTAAAACTGAGCTGCATGTAACCTGTCTACATGTAAGGAGCTTAGCCATAAAGTAAATCCTACTAGCTTTCATGTCAGTGGAAGAAAATATGGTCTAATAAACAAATACATCTGCTAGATTGTTGTGGCGCACACCTTTAATCCCAGCACTAAGGAGGCAGAGGCAGGTGGGTCTCTGTGAGTTCGAGGCCAGCCTGGTCTACATAGCGAGTTCCACAACAGCTAGAGTTACACAAGAGAAACCTTGTCTTGAAAAACAAACAAACAAACACAGCAATGACTTTACTTTTTAAAAACAAAGATTTCTGTCTTTATTATGCATATTACCATGTGCTTGTCAATACATGCCAAAAGAAGGTGTCAGATCCCCTGGAGCTGCAGTACAGCTGGTTGTGAGCTGCCCAATATAAGTGCTAGGAACCAAACTGTGATACTCTGGAAGAGAGCAAGTGCTCTTCAACTACTGAGACATCTCTCCAGCTTCCAATCTTACTTTAAAGCAAAAACAAAAAACTTACCCTTAACACCTTTCATCTGAAAGCTCACAGGTATACATCTCCTTAAGTAACAAGCTCCACTCCCAAGCTGACCAACACCTATTCCACCATTCAGTAACTTGCAAATCTTTAATAAGTAATTGTGCTTCTCTTCTTATTTAATTAATAGAGAAATAAGTATTTACTTCATAGTTTTCTTGAGTGATTAATATTTAACTGGCTTGTGTAAAACATTCAGAACAATAGCCACATCTAAATGCTAACATCTACTAGCTAATCGTATTAAATTTTGTTTCAAGCCTATTATAGTCTTACAATATCCTGTGTCTGTTACAGTAAATTATATTCTTAAAGATTACAAAAACTTGATTCATGCCGGGTGGTGGTGGGTGGCACATGCCTTTATCCCCAGCACTCGGGAGGCAGAGGCAAGCGGATCTCTGTGCGTTCGAGGTCAGCCTGGTCTATAAGAGCTAGTTCCAGGACAGGCTCCAAAGCTACAGAGAAACCCTGTCTTGAAAAATCAAAACAAAACAAAACAAAAAAAAGTAATACACACATTAAAAGGTAAGGTGGGGCTGGAGAGATGGCTCAGCAATTAAGAGCACTGCCTGTTCTTCCAAAGGTCCTGAGTTCAATTCCCAGCAACCACATGGTAGCTCACAACCATCTGTAATGAGATCTGGTGCCCTCTTCTGGCCTGCAGGCCTGCAGGCATGTATGCAGGCAGAACACAGTATACTTAATAAATCTTTTTTTTTAAAAAAGGGGGGGGTAGGGCTGGAGAGGCTCAGCAATTAAGAGCACTGTCTGCTCTTCCAAAGGTCTTGAGTTCAAGTCCCATCAACCTTATGGTGGCTCACAATTACCCATGATGAGATCTGGTGCCCTCTTCTGGCATGCAGGCAAAACGCTATATACATAATAAATTTAGTATTTAAAAAGGTAAGGTAAGAAGCTCTCTCTCAAATATAAAAAAGAGCTTCTCCAGTCTCCTCCTCATAATAGCAGCTTCTTAGATACCTTTTCATCTATCACTTCTGGCACACTACCAAACTGTCAGAAGAAAGTGGGTACCACACCTGTTAAATCTCACTTTGTGCATACTTTTACAATAAGTAAACTTTGTCAAGGTTGCTAAAACTGTTGATGTGGCTTGTCTTAGGAGTCTTTTTTCTTCCCAAGAGTAAAGGAAAAGGTTAAAGTTTCCAGTACTCTGGAATGTGGATAGTTGAGGTATTAGATTAGTATGTTTAAATAATGGTAGGAGAGACAAGAAAGGGCTTACAGACTTTAATCCTAACGTAGCTCCTGACATCAAATAGAGAAAAATGATCATCTATCTTTAGAAATTAATAATGAAAGCAGGCTATGACATTAAACTAGGTGGAGCAGCATACAACTATAGTTACAGTTATTCAAGAGGTGGCCCAGGAGGTGGAAACTAGCCTGGGCATAATAGCCTGAACCATTCTTTAAAAAGTGAGAAAAATAATTTTAATCTGATAAAGTAAGAGCCAGGTCTACCAAAGTTGAAGAACTGCTCCCCTTCAAACAGAAAGACTCAAGAGGTTCTAAAAATTCTAAATCTTCAGGGAACTGGGCATACTAACCAAAAACGCATTATATAGATAACCATTTTCTAAATATAAATGGAACTGAACCAGAGAATCAACAAATTTCTAAAAGTACTAATCCACTTCAAATTAGAATCAACTTTTTAAAAGAAACTGAAAAGTTCAATTCTCTAATTCACTGTAAAGTTAACCACCCAATTTAGAAGTCAGGACTTAAGCCGTATAAAAAAAAAGATTAAGACTCAATTTAGCCGGGTGGTGGTGGCCACACCTTTAATCCAGCACTCAGAAGGCAAAAGCAGAGGAGCTCCAGGATGGCAAGGGGTTAAACAGAGAAATCCTGTCCCGAAAAACAAAAAGAAAATCAAACAAATGACTCTTAATTTCAAATTTTAAAGTGAGATTGTTCACTCAAGTTTATCCATGTCCTAACAATATTAAGTTCACACTATCCAACATATATGGTGAATTACTTACAAAGTAATTTGGGGGCGATTTCATCTGCTAATGAAAGCATTTTTTAAAATACTGAGTCAGTGTGTTCAAATTTATGCTGGTTAACATCTAAACTGAAAAGCTAGTTATATCACTGAATAGTCAGTAAGTATCTAACAGCTTGCAAGACACTTTGATTCAACTCACCCTCCAGTAGAGTCCTTTAAATCAAAGCCACTTAAGTACTTAAAACGAAATGATTTAGCGGAGGTAGTGGGATTTGAAGTTTCCTTTCAGGAAATAGGAAAAGTCAGGGATGATGACAGACACTGTAATCTCAGCGCTGAGGAGATGGAGGCAGCTTCAGGGTTTGAGGCCACCCTGGACTAGAAGCGGCCCCGTCTCAAGAAAACAATTTAAAAATAAATAAAAAACAAAAATAAAGTCGTCTTCACTGACACATCACGAAAGAAGGTGGAAAATGCATTATTTATTCAAAGTTTAACACACTGTACTTTATAAGTAAAAGCCCGATTTAAGTTTGGTAAGCATTTCTCAACCGAGTCCGGGGTGGTGGCGCACAGTTTTTAATAGCAGCACACGAGCGACAGAAGGAAACGGATCTCTGAGTTTAAGGCCAGCCTGGTCTACATAGTGAGTTCCAGGACAGCCAGGGCTACACAGCGATACCTTGTCTCAAAAAGAAAGAAAGAAAGGAAGAAAGCTAAACCTGTCAGGCTTCGCCAAAGGGAGACCAGTTTGCATAAAGCCTATCAAGTGAAACTACTGACCAGGAATGCCTGCTCTGCTCAGGTCCTCGATCTAAATGGCTTTCTTTGTAAGAAATCTCCAATTCCGGTGCCCGGCCTTAGCGACAACAAAAGCTCTCCCTACCGCTGCACCGCAGCGACTCCCTCCCGTCTGCACCTCGCTTCAAACTGTCTGGGACAGCAGATGAGGGTTCGACGCAGACCTGGCACCCACTGTCTCAGTCTTCCCCGTCCCTTCCCTCTCGCTAAAGGAAAGCCCGAGCCACATCACCGTCTACACCATCAAAATCCCTCCCGTTCGGCTACGGAAAGAAGAAGAAAAAAACAAAAACAGAGAAATGTACCTGTGGAGCGTTTGCGGCACAGCCAACAAGTCCCAGCTCGGAACCCGCTCCCTTCCCCTTTCCGTTACCACGCCAGCCCTCCCTCCTTTTCCGTGTCAACCCGGCGGCTCCTCCGCTGGCGACGGCGCCCCGGAGGCCCGCAGAGCTCCCCGGGGCGCCGCGCAGGCTCCCGCGAGGCCCGCCCGCCCGCCCGCGCCAGGCCCGGCTCCGTACCATTCTCCTCACGGGGCGGACTCCGGAAGGGCAGCGGCTCCTCCTCCTCCTCCGCGGCCTGCAGCCATCTATCGGAAAGCGTCTCCGGAGGCGGTGGCACGGGCCACCGAACAAGGACAGCCCCGGGAAACCTTCTCAGAACTAACTCAGCTCCGGCGCTAGCAGCAGAAGTCGAGTCTTTCATAATTGTGCGACCAGCTCCGCCGGGTGACTGGCCACAGGGACGCGCCCGCGCCCGCCTCCGCCGGAGACGGGCCGAGGCAGCCACGTGACGGGCGCGTCGAGTGCGTCGCGCGGAGGGCGCGTCACGTGAAGGGCGCGCTAACTGCGGCCCACGCCAAAGCCCCGCCCAGCCGCCGGGAAGGGCCGCGCTGCCGCTTTCCCGGGAGCGGCCGGTTTAGGCTTCCCTTGCCTCGCTGTGTGAGAGCTTGTTCCGCTTTAAGAAGCCCCCAGGGTTCGCCAGGCACAGCTCCCAAGGCACCTCACGCCTGTCGCTTTTGCTATCGCATCGCTCCACGCTCCACGTTGCTTACTGGTGATCGCTTCCCGCACGCTGCCCTTTCCCATCAAGGGTGCAATCTGTTTATTATTTTTATCTGTTGTTAGTGGCTTATTTTATTATTTTATGTGCATGTGTGTCTTGCCTGAATGTATGTCTTGTGTACCATGTGTGTGCAATGTCCTCAGATCCCGTGATCTGGAATTCCAGACAATTAGTGGTTTTTGAGTCTCTCGTAGCCCAGGCTTCTGGCCCCAAGTGACCTTGAACTCTGGATTTTGCTTTTTACTCCCCAGTGCTGGGATTACAGGCATTTGCTATCCTGAAACAGTTTTTTTAGGCTAGGAGTAACGGTACATGCCTGTAATTCCCAGCAGGCAGAACGCTAAGACAAGAGGATTCCAGTAAATTCGAAACTGGTCAGACACCGTCTTAGAAAGACGAAACCAAACCTACTTTTGACACGTCTTCTTTCCGCTCTGGCAGATTTAAAGGCTCCTCATCTTAAGGCTCCATTCTGCCTCTGTCCTCTCTAATTTTTTACATTAAAAAGCCGGGTGTGATGATGCACGTTTTTAACCCTAGCACTCTGAAGGCAGAGGCAGATGAATTGCTATGAGTTGAAGGTCAGCCTGGTGTACATAGCAAGTTCCAGGGCAACCAGGGATACATACTCCCCCACCCCATTTTGCAGGACTAGGAGGAACAGGGTTTTAAAACGTTTTAATTGCAGACCATGGTGGCACATGCCTTTAATCCTAGCAATTGAGATGTTGAGGAAGGCACATCTCTGTGCTTTCAAGGCCCAACTGGTCTACATATCAAGCTCCAGGCCAACCAGGACTACATAGTGAGAACCTGTCTAAAAAGAAAAGAAAACTTTTAATATATATGTTATAATAGATTTCCAGTCCAGATTTCAGGGATCTTCACTAATTTATGCAATCATTCAATAAATATCTTTGTGATTTCAGCTGGATCTTTACATTTTGTGCCATTAGTGGCTTTATAGTCTAGGAGATAGGACAAACAAGAAAATCAAAATATAGTGAAATGAAAGCAGTTAATTTCTTGGGAACTTGGGGTCTTTTTGTCCCTGCAGCAAATGTTTCTCTCCCTTCCTGGATGATGTAGAAATAAAATGGTAAGTAAGTTCAGAATTCTGGTAAATTGAAAGCCTTCAAGTGGGAAATGGTGAGCAGGAATACTCTTTGGTGGAACTAACCAAAACATTTGAAATATTCAGACACCAGATAGCCTGGAAGTTTATCCATGCTCACCAGCAGTCATTCTGAAGAATAATTTATTAAATAAAAATATTTATTGAGAGCCTAAGAATGTGTCAGGCAGAGCTGGGTGCGGTGATACATACCTTTGATCCTTGCACCGAAGGCAAAGGTACTCTGTAGGCAGAGGCAGGCGGATTTCCCGGGCCAGCCTGTATATGAGAGGCACAGTTGTATTCCATGTCAATGATTGTCTGAGTTAAGGGTTCTGTTTCTGTGATGAAACACCATGACCAAAGCACTTGGGGAGGAAAGAGTATTTGACTCACAGTTCCATAGAACAGTATATCGTCAAAAGCAGCGAGGGCAGGAACCTGGAGTCAGGAGCTGATGCAGAGGACTTGGAGGGGTGCTGCCTACTGCCTTGTTCTACATGGCTTACTTAGCCTGTTTTCTTATAGAACCCAGGAACACCAGCCCAGGAATGGTACCACCCACAATGGGCTGTCCCTCCCCCATCAATCACCAATAAAGAAAATGCCCTACAGGCTTACATCAGAGAGTCTGATTTCTCTCTCTCTCTCTCTTTTTTTTTTTTTTTTTTTTTTTGGTTTTTTTTGGTTTTTTCGAGTCAGGGTTTCTCTATAGCTTTGGTGCCTGTCCTAGAACTAGCTCTTGTAGACCAGGCTGGCCTCGAACTCAGAGATCTGCCTGCCTCTGCTTCCGGAGTACTGGGATTAAAGGCGTGCGCCACCGCAACTCGGTTTATAGAGTCTGATCTTACAGAGACATTTGCTTTCCTTCTTTCCTTTCTTTCTCCCGTTTTCTTTCTCTTCCTTCCTTTTTTATATTATTTTTTAATTTGACACAATTTCTTCAGTGAGTCTTTGGGAATTTCACATCATGTACCCTAATTCTGCTAACCTCTCAGTTCGCCCATATCCTCCTCTCACCCTGCAGTGCCCTCCAAAAGAAAAAATTTTTAAAGCCAAATCAAAAGAAGCAAGCAAACAAAAATAAGACAAACAAAACCAAGAAGAAAGTCTTTACTCTTCCATCTTTCCCCCCCAACACCTCTTCACTGTCCCAGCGGCACTGGGAGCTGAGGTGTGTCACACAGCCTACCCTTTTGTCCAATCAACTTTATTTGCAAATGTTCATTGCAATGAGTCATCGGTCTGCTTCAAGGCCTCTGGGTTCTGGTACCCCATCATCATTGGATTCTCCCTGGAACTCTTCTCTGATATCCCAAGGCTTTCCCAAGTCATGGAGATTCTGCAGGTGTCTTTCCATAGGACCAGTCTTTCATAAGCTCCAGTAGGTCCAGGATGGGGTAGAAGTTAGGGTGGGTCAACCCAAGGCCCGGCTGTGGAGCTGGTCAGTCCAAGCCACTGGGGCAGCCGCCCCTCAGGTGAGGGGCAGAGCCAGCTCCCTACACCCATGGAGACTGTTTCATAATTGAGTTGCCTCTTCTCAGGTAACTTTGGTTTGCCGTGTTAACATGTAACTATCCAGCACAGCGAGCAATAAGACTGATGAGCTGATGTTTCAGAAAATGTTAGTAAACAGTCCTTTCTCCAACACCTCTTTCTTTTAGGGACTCTTCCATTTTGGTCAACAGCGTGTATGTTTCTCATCCTCGCTGCATCCCATTCTCCTCCATGCCCTTGCCAATTATTTACAAGAGTTTAATTAGGGGTTGGAGAGGTGATTCGGTGGTAAAGAGTATATTGGTTGCTCTCTCAGAGGAACCAGGTTCAATTTCCAACACCCCCATGGCAGTTTATAGCCATCTGTAACTCCGGTCCCAAGAGAGTCCACTTCTTCTGGGCTCTGTGTGCACCAGGTATGCTGTGGTACACAGACATACAGACAAAATGCCCATACACATAAAATAAAAATAATAATTTTAAAAAATTAATAAAGCATTTAATTCAAGAAAGTGTTCGTTAAGTTGACAAAATGGTTTAGTGGGTAAAGTTGCTTGCTGCAGAAGCCTAGAGATCCGGGTTCCTTCCTGGATGGAGTGTTAAAGTGGAAAGAGAAGACACACACACACACACTAAGAATTTTAAAGATAAGCCGTCTCTCCAGCCCATTCCTTATCTTCTTGTACAACAATCATAATCATAATAACATGTTTGAAGGTGGTGTCCTTGGGAGGTGTTTAGGTCATGGCAGGGCACTGACTTTCGGGTACCTGGCGTGGGTTATTCTAAGAGTGAGTAGGCATAAGAGTAGTTCAAAGTGAAATATAAGATGAGTGAACCCATGGTGAGGATGAACTCTGCCGATACCATATTAGCTAGCCTTGATAATGCCCTCAGTGTTTCTCATCTGACCCTATGGCTGGCGATCTCACATTGACCTCATGTTCTCAGCGGGGTGCTGTAGAAATATCAGTGTGTGACTTCTGAGGCTTGATCACAAAGAACGCTTTGGCTTCCATCTTGATCGCTTAGATCACTCATTCAGAGAGAACTAGCTGCCAAGCCGCCCTTCAGAGAGTACACCTGACAAGAACGAAAGCCTCCTGCCAGTAGCCTGTGCCTACTTGCCAGCCATGTAGGTAAGCCATTGTGGAAGGCTTCAGCCCCCTCATTAACTCCAAAGGCCTCTGAGAGGAAATCAGCTAAGCCATTCCCAACATTCTTACCCTTGGGAACTATGAAAAACACTGTTTACTGTGCTTATATGCCTCTAAATTTTGGGATAATTTATGTAGCAATATCTAACTGATAAAACTGCGGTATGACCAAATCATTATTTCATGGTAGAATCTAATCAACTGGGAGATGTTAGGAAATCATCAAAGCAATTGGATTACAATTGAGTCTTGTGAAAATATACAGAAAAAGGGCATTCCCAGACAAGAGAATACGTAGAAAGGCATAACCAACCCACACCGACCCTTTTAAGTGGTTAGAGGCCTGGGATTCTCATAACAAGCCCGAGAGCATTGCCCAGAATGAATGGAATAAGAATTGCACTTTAAGTCACACCTATACTGAAAATTTTTCAGTGGCTCTTGTTGCTCTCATAAACAAGTTTGAGTTGGTCATAGTGATGCACATCTTTAATCCCATAACTTGGAAGGCCTCTAGAAGCAAGAGGATCTCTGGGAGCCCAAGGCTAGCCAGGGTTACATAGGGAGATCCTGTTTCAATAATACATACATGCAAACATACACACACATACATACATAAAAATGTCCACATACTTTAAAATCTTTTTATTTCAGCCTTGCCTCTACATACTTTGAAGCACTCTTCTATGAAGAGTCCATTTATTAGTACAACTTATAAGGTTCTTATTTTGAGAATTGGTAGCCCTCCCCTCAGCACACATGCAGTTTGGGTTAGGAGCCTTTTCTAGAATGTTCGTTCCCATTGCATACTATATATTTTCTATTAAACAATATATCTTTTAAAAAGAGATTTTTTGTTTTTAATTATGTGTCTGTGTGCATGTGAGTGCGATTGTCTGTAGAAGCCACAGACATTGGATCCCCATGGAGCTGTAGTTGAGGCAGTGTGAACCCCCCCCACTGGCGTTCCGGCTGTTGACCGTCCTCTGGAAGAGCAGTATGCGTTCTAAGCTGCGAGCCATTTCTCCAGCCCACCAGTTTTTTTTTTTGTGCCCTAATTACCAACTTCGTTGACAGTTGCCCACTAAATATTCAACTGGATGAAGATCATAACCTTAGCCATCTTCACTGGTGTATCCCAACCCAACACTTAATGACATAAAGGCGTTTGTTTAAAAACAAACCTTAAGGGCTGGTTGATTCTCCAGTGAACCAGAACTCAGTTCTCAGTATCCATATCAGTGGCTCACAATTGTCTGTAACTCCAGCTCAAGGGGACCCAACATACTTTCTGTCCTCTGAGGGCACATACACATATGCACACACAGACAGATGAATACACATATACGTAAAAATAAAACACCTTCATAATATGTAATTTAATTTCTAACTCTGTCCTCCAATTCTGCCACATAGAGCATCATGTCAAATTGAGACAAGATGCTGGTCCTCAAATAGTAGATGGTAACATGAGGTAAAGCAAACATGGAAATCTGTGTTCTCCAGTGCAAAGCAAATTCATCAGCTTTTACACATGGGTGTATCAGCCCATTTGTTATGCTTCCACAGAAACTACACATGGATTTGATGTGTACATACACATGCAACTATAACAATAATAAAATTTAGTTTCCCAAATTTCAATCATTAGCTCCATGTTTTCTTCTTTATTTCTATAATTTAAAGTTGTAAATAAATATATACAATACACAGCGATACACTTTAAAAGTTTACAAAGTATTGCTTAGTTTTTTTTGTTTTTTTTGTTTGTTTGTTTGTTTTGTTTTGTTTCTTTTGTTTTTTTGAGATAGGGTTTCTCTGTGTAACAGCCCTGGCTGTTCTGAAACTCTCTTTGTAGACCACGCTGGCCTCAGACTCACAGAGATCCACCTGCGTCTGCCTCCCAAGTACTGGGATTAAAAGAATATCACCATCACCACCCAGCTTGCTTACATAAATAGCCACAGCATGGATTTATGGCCATTGCAAAGCAATCATTTCTTATTTACATTTCAAGTGCTAGGGATGCAACCCAGAGCCTCACACATACCAGGCAAAGACTTGACTGTGTCACCCCCAAGGCTACTGGGTGACATTATTCCCAGGGAAATGTGAACAAACATCTATTAATCCCAGCTGAGGAATTAATGACAGACTAAAGTAAGGATACCACTGAAGTCCAGCTTGGTGAACCAGTGCATTTTACTGGGGTTACTTATAAAAGTATGGGTGGGAGGTTACTTAAAGCCATGGAATGGTCTCAAAGATAGCTTCATTGAAAAGTCATCTCAGATGGGGGGTGGTGGCACACATCTTTAATCCCAGTACTTGGGAGGCAGAGGCAGGCAGATCTCTGTGAGTCTAAGGCCAGCCTGGTTTACAGAGTGAGTTCCAGTACAGCCAGTGCTATCACACAGAGAAACCCTGTCTCAAAAAGCCAAAACAACAACAACAACAAACAAGAAGCCATCCTAGCATAGGCGATGGCTCACAAAAGCTGGGAACCTGAGCACGAAACAACTCGCGGGCAGCTCGACAAGTGGGAGTCTATCTCCTTCCGATAGCTTGGGCGGTCTGAACCTTTCCTACGCACTCGGCTTGTCTAAGAGTGTCTCTCAGCAGTCTTTGCAGGGTACATATGCTTGGAGAGGGTGGGACCTGGTGTATCTGGTCAGCTTCAGGGACTTCCTTAAGCCTTTCAGCTGTTTCACCTCAGGTTAGAATGTCCTGTAGTTTTACCTCATTTTTAACATCCTGTGTCGAAATGAGCTTCTCTCCATGAGAGAAGATCTTAATCTCAGAAAAGTGGTACACAAATAGGTCCCACAGCAATCATTTTAAACATTATAACGTTTCATCAGGGAAAAGGCATTGAGTTGAGGGTCAGGAGAACACTCAGCCACTGGAAATTCAAACCTTTCTGAGCGAGAGGTTGGGTGCTAGACATCTTAGGGAGAGGTTGTGCTTGTCTCGGTGGCCACCTGGCACCAGCAAGCCTCTTCAATGCACCCATACCTGCAGCTGGTGCACGATGGCCTCACCCACTCTGACTGAAGCCACCCAGGACCTGCCCTGCCCTCTGGCTCTTGCAACCTGACTGGTGATGCTGTGGAAGAGAACAGTTGTGAATTTGGCTCGATGTGTTCTTGGTGGATTTTAAGTTGTGAGCCAATGCACACTAAGGTCATACCTCTAGATTTGTTTAAATGTCACCCACAGTTGGCCCTCTCCAAACAAGGGCATATTTAATGGATTCTCACTTGCACTGAAACAGAATGGTATTCATGGTTTGGCTAAGAAACGGGCTCCAGTTCATTGGCTAAACTGTACAGATCTGGATTTTATGAAGTATTCAAAGCAACGTGCTCACTAAAAACAGCTAACTCTAGAGTACGTTGCTGTATTTGGCTGCTTCTGCCAGTGCTGAATTCTTTCCTGAAGTTGCCCTGATGCCTGTGGGAGCTGATGAAGGTCAAATTCAAACCTTTGCAGAAAATGCTAATGATTGGCTGCAGCTCCCAACATGTATAAGAAAGGAGGTCTAAACACATCCTACAAGGGCGTTGCCCCTCTGTAGATGACACAGATATCATACTCCAGGATGAAGGTCACCAGCTTTGAACCTACTGTTGTGGCACTGTACAAGTCTGTGCTTCCTAAGTCACAAAGAGAAAGTACAAAGGCGGAGCAGCTGGCTGTGACATTTGTGGCAGAGTACAGACTGGAGTCCCCTGTGCAACTGCTTCTTCCTCTGGGGAATCCACGGTCTGTGCTGAAAACAGAAAGACAGTAGTGCTGCTCAGTTCCTCCACAGGCTGGACTTGGGAGGAGGGAGGACCACCTGCCTGGAGCACCACGACTGCTCCTCTGTGACTAAGGGAAGCTTTATTTCCCTCACTCCACCTGAGATGCCAGGGCGTCTGAAGAAGCTAGCATCTACTACATCTATAATCTGCTAGAGAACGTGAAGGGACATGATCCACAGACCCAAAGCTGCAGGATCTCCACAGCACAGGGCAACAACAAGATATCCGAAAAGAGCCCTAGTGAGGGCCCAGCATTGATGGTGTAGTAGAAACTAGAGGCTTCGAACCAGACCAATGGCTCTTTGCAACAAACGCTTGCAAGTAAAGATATCTGGACAAGGGGGTTTATGGCATGACCAATTGTGTCACACTGCAGCTTCCATGGCGAAATTTTTAATTTTCCCCCATTTTTCTATTAAACTTTGTTTTGTTGGGGGGGGGAGCACAGGGGTAGAGGGCAGATGCAAAGCGACAGGTATATGAATGGGTTCAAGATACATGACAGGCACATGGAATAAATAAAAAGAAAATAAACGACTTAAAATGCTGACATTAAGTACTTTAAATCAATTAGAACACCAAATAGAAAGTCAGTATATGAAATGTCCAGTTACTGTAACATTTCTCTATTACTTAAAGTTAGATAGTCAAGAATGTTTGGCAGGCAGTACAGAATCTTTTCAGAAACATAGGGTGACTAAACCAGTTTCAACAGATTTTGCTCTGCTTTGGATAGATTAGTGGATTTTAAAAAGATATTATTTCAAAAGCATTACCCTTAGTCACAAGCAGAAAACTTATTAAATGCCAACTACAAATACTTGGAATGTTTTGAATTAATCTTTAATACCAGTTCCTTGGTTGTGTTGACACAAAAGCACAGCTCTCACCTCAATGGGGATAGGAGATAGTTTATTCTGGAGCCCAATATGAGTGGCCATGGCCGAAGAATACAGATTTAGATTACCCAAATCCCATGGTCCAACATGGAATCAGTTTCATGATGTTTTTATAATAACAGAAACAAAGTTATAAATGAAATCAAATACATCACTGGGCATTATGTAGATGAGTTATAGTACTGGGGGAGGGAGGAGAAAACCCTGCTATAGGCTTTAGATGGTATCATAGAGCATCCTTAGCCCTTTGATTGGTGGAAGTCGGGTTTTATTGAGTTACTGCATTCCAACAGGTTTTTATCTGCCAGTCACAGGATGTTAGGTTCGACTTTGTTAGTCACAGGTCATTTTGTCCAATCAGAGGTGGGTGAGGAATGGCACTTAGGGAGTTCACGACAGCCTGAGATGGATGCAGTTAGGCTCGGACCTGCACCTCCTGCCTTCTCCACTTCCATGGAGTTCTAATCGCTCAGCCTTTGCAGACAGCTGCTCTCCAGGGTTCCCACTCACAGCACAGTCTAGCAAACCATATGTATTCAGTCACTGTTTCTTGAATGACTTAAGAAGATGCAAACAGAGCCTCTTCAACCATGTCAATATGCTAATTAGCTACACAATACACAACTAAACATTTTATAAATATCTGTTATATATGAGTGTGTTTGTACGTATTTATGGAGGAGGCTATGGATAAATCCAGGACTTTAGGAATGTCACACAAGTGTTCTACCATGAACTACACTTCAGGTTCCTCGGCTTCCCCTTTTTTAAAATTATTAGTGCATGTGTGTGCAAGTGTGTGTGCATGTGTGTGTGTGTACAGCACTGGAGAGTTGGGTTCTCTCTTTCTATCTGTACATGGGTTGCAGAACTGAGGCTTGTGTTGTTAGCTTGACAGCACCACTACCCACTTGGCTAACTCCCTGGCCCTCCTTCCAATTACTTTTAAAGGGAGAAACTTGCTTTCCTTCTGTGCATTTCATTTTGTCGCACGTGTGTTGGGGGATCTTTTCTAGCTCAGTGTTGAAGGTAGCCTGCAGGGACTCACATGTGTTGAACATGTTCTCCTCCACCAAATTACTCCCTTGGCCTTCTTCCTAAACTTTTGAAAGTCTTCCTTCAGAGACAAGATTTAGACAAAATCTAAAACAAATTACCACACCTGGATGTGGTGGCACATGCCTTCAATCCCAGCACCCTGGAAGCAAGGACAGGCAGATCTCTTTGTATTCCAGGCTAACCAGGGCCACGCAGTGAAGCCCTGTCTCAATAAACAAACAAATAAAATTACCAGTAGCCATACAGAGAAATTTCCCTGTGAGTTCCAGGCTAGCTAGGGCCACACAGTGAAGCCCTGTCTCACTAAACAAACAAAATTACCAGTAGCCATAGAGAGATTTCCCTTCAAATTTAGGAAAGCTTTTATGATAATTATAGAGACAAAAAGATAAAAGGTCAAAAAGAAAACAACACTCCCCGTTCTCCAGCAGCTGAACCCTAGCTGCTGGAAGCCTGACTTCGTGACTTGAGATGCCTTATGTAAACAATTCCAGCCTAATGGTCCCTAGGGGCTGCATCCCAAATGGCCAGTCTCAGGATACTTGGTGTTTACTATCTCAAGATAAACTCTGTTCAAGTACGACATCACACAAATGGCCCAGAAAGCAAGACCAGGTCTCTACTCTTATGGGCTCTATAAGAACCCTATTTTATCTCAGAAGAGGTCTTTCTACTCCTCCACGCCCCACCTGTCATTTGGTCTGCAGCATTTCTGCCCACATCTTCTATTCCTTATTAAAACAATTGTATCAATTCTGGTCTGTAAATGCATTTATTCCTGGGCCTTGATCTTGTCATTCTTGCCATATTGATGGTAGACTATTATTATTATTATTACTATATTATTATTATTATTATTATTATTATTATTATTATTATTATTGGTTCTTGAGACAGGGTTTCTCTGTGTAGCTTTGGAGCCTGTCCTTGAACTCGCTCTGTAGACCAGGCTGACCTCGAACTCACAGAGATCCGCCTGCCTCTGCCTCCCAAGTGCTGGGATTAAAGGCGTGCACTGCCACCACCTGACTGGAAGAATATTATTGTTGGAACTGCGTATTGAGTGTATGATGAGTTATTTTGACTTATTTAAAGGGTCAAAGACATCACCCAATAATAAGCTATAGATAAGTATTTTACTAATTTTAATGATGTAACTATCCCTATACCACCTGATTTATTTCCTGAGAATTAAAAAAAGACCCGATACCATTTGTGTAATTTTTATTATTATTATTTTTTGGGGGGGGGTTTTTTGAGACAGTTTCTCTGTGTAACCTTGGTTGTGCTGGAACTTGCTCTGTAGACCAGGCTGGCCTTGAACTCACAGAGATCTGCCTGCCTCTGCCTCCTGAGTGCTGGGACTAAAGGCATACACCACCACCACTGGCCATTTGTATAAAATTTTAATCTATATTTAAAATACCTAAATTTCATTCTGAGGCAAAAAGCTAGAAATGAGGGATGCTCAATCATAAGTGATTTTGAGACATTAGTAATCATGAAATTGTGCTATTGATTTTTCATTTTCAGTCTGCTTTTAATATTAATTGGTAGTTCTAATAGTAAATTGTTATTTATTCACATTAACACACCAATGTTGTTGAGAAAACTCAGGAGCTAAGACATATAAAAAGACAAGTCTGTTTAAACTTGATTATCTGGCTTTACACTTAATGCTGTTTGGTCTGGATATTATTCTAGATTGTTTTATTTTTATTTTAATATTATTTATTTATACTATTATTTTAATTTTTTGAGACAGGGTTTCTCTGTGTGGCCTTGACTGTCCTGGAACTCGCTCTGCAGACCAGGCTAGCCTCGAACTCACAGAGATCTGCCTGCCCATGCCTCCTGAGTGCTGAGATTAAAGACATGAGCTACTACCACCTAGCCCAGATAGTTTTAAAACAAAGTTTTCAGGGTCTGGAGGTTGGGTAGCACACACCTTTAATCTCAGCATTCAGGAGGCAAAGGCTTGTTGATCTCTGATTTTGAGACTTGTGTCTTAGTTATTTTTATATTGCTATGAAGAGAAACCACGACCAAGGCAGCATACAGAAGGAAGCATTTAATTGGGGGTTTTCATAGCACACAGCATGGCAGCAGGCAGTCAGGCAGAACACTGGAACAGTGCTGAGAGCTCACATGGAGCAGAGACACTAGGAAAGAACTAGGCTTTTGAAACCTCAAAGCCCACCCCAGTGATAACATCTCCTCTAATAAGGCCCCACGTCCAAACTCATCCCAGTTTCACCAACGGGAAGCCAGCATCCAAACCTACCGGCCCATGGGGACCATTCTCATTCAGACCACCACACTAGAGCCTCATGCTTTTCTGATGGGTTCTGGGGTAAACATTGTTACTTTTGATCGGTTGGCTTTAGTGTTGAGAAGCAAATCAACAGTCTTGTATATGCCAAGCACAAACTCTTTCACTAGGCTACACCCACAGCCCTCACTTTCAATTTAATTTGATCTGGGTCATTTGGGACAACCAAAAAGATGAAGCCTTAAGACTCTAGACTTCATGAGATTATGAAAGTGGAAATGACCTTTATACAAATTTTATATAAAATATAAAATTTCATTCTGCTTCCAATTTCTAGTATAACAAAATGCATTTCAAACTAATGTAATTCTTTTATAAATTAATTGCTTAAGTCTAAATATAAAACAAACTCCCAGTTGATTATTTCTTCCTTAACTCACACCACATATATTTAACTGCTTTCTGCCATGTACCTTTCAACCTTCTGTAGCAAACCAGTTCTTAATATGACTATTTTATAATACAGTGCTAAGGGTCGAAATGCAGAGCCTAGCACTATACAAACTGATTACACCCCCAAGACTAATATGAGTACCTTAATTAAGAGAATAACAGTGGACTTTTATAATTTGTACTTTGAATACTTAACAGAAGCCATAAAATAGAAAATGCAAAAGGCCATAAAGATCCAGGCAGAGGGGCAAAATTCTTCTTCCTATGTTCTAAGTATCTCTTTTTCTCTCTGAAGTATTCTGTATCTTTCCTCCTGAGGTTCCTCCCTATCAGGGCATGCATGGAAGAAATGCATTTTCTCATCATTTCAAGACTATAGACACACATGAAGGCAAATCTCAATCAAAGACAGTACAGGGCTGAGGATGTAACTTAGCGAACCTGCCTAGTTATAAGGACCTCGGTCCTGGTGTTTGATATCTAGTGCTACAAAAAAGAAAACAGTACAATGGCAATAAGGAGAAACACCTGGAATGCTCCTAAAGAGGTATGTTACTTATGGTTTTTAAGAATTATTGTTGTCTGTACACATATAATGTAAGTATGGGCATGCAGGCACCACACCATATATATGGAAGGCTGAGGACCATTTTTATAGTGGCTTTTTTCCTTTCACTGTGGGGTCAGGGGTCACTCTTAGTCACTGAGCCATCTTTTTGATCTGACATGGTACTTTAATATTTATTATTTTTATTTATGTATAGGTGGGATGTGTGTGTGTGCCTGTGTTGAGTTTATGAGCACCACAAGTGTAGAGGTGCCCATGGAGGACAGTGAGTGTTGGATTCCCCCAGCCCTGGAGTTACAGGCAGTGGCGAGCATCCAAATGTTGGTGCTGGGTCCTCTGCAAGAGCAGTAAGTGCTCTTAACTTCCGAGCCATCCCTTCAACGCTGAGCTGAGGTATTTTCTAAAAACATCATATCAAACCAACCAACCAAACGAACAAAAATGCCTACTGTTGCCCAACATGGTGGCGTACTCCTCAGTACTTGGGAGGTGAAGGTAGTAAGATCCAAGTTCAAATCCAGCCCCAGCCCCAGAGCAAATTTCAGGTCAGACTGGGCTACAGAATGGAACACTCATAGCAAACAAAAACAATAAAAAGATCCTGTGGGGTGGGGCAGTGTAAGCCTGTTTCTCAGTAGTCCAGAGGTTGAGGCTGGAGGATCTGAGAGTTACAAACCAGCAAGCTCCCATCTCAAAAGGAATCTACACATACTTTAATTATTTGCTAAGTTAATTTTCAAGTAAGTCTCATCTGTGAAATCTGGGCTTTAAAGATAAACTGTCGACCTGAATAACTGCAAAATTTCATGTTGTTCCTTTTTGTACATAATACATGGACATGATCTAGTGTGCCTGTGGCTCATTTTCGATGATTTCTTTTGCCATACAAAATAAAACAAATTCAACTTTTTATTTTAAAATAGAGTTTATTGAACAATGCAGTAAATTCAATACACTAAGAGATGTTTTTCTTATCAGAATTGGCACATGATGAAGAGAGCTTCACTTACTGTGAAATTAACACTCCAAAAATGTAAGTTTAGATCACGTTCCGTAAGAAAGTAAAGTCTAGTAGTGTTGTTATAAAAATATCAATTTACACTAACTTACATAGAAAAGTAGTAGAAAAAGAATAGCATATACAAATCAACCACCTAAGAAGTAAAAATCCAATTATGTATTCTTAAAAGGTAGATGCGGAAAACAGACAAAAGGTACTGGGAAGCTGCAGGCTAACCAGATATACTTCATTTTAAAAATGAATATTTCAAAGGAAGAGCAAAGCTGTTTATAATATTTTAATCCCTAGTCAGAACCACGGTGTGGCCAATTGATCATGTGGCACAACCTCGAGTTGTGTCAACCTATTTTTCTTATTCATGGAAAACGACAAAAGCTTCTTCAAGCAGTGTGTACACCAGCCAGGAAGACAACTCCAGTTCTGAAAGTTTACTGACTGGAATCAACTCAAAGTTCTGCAGGATCAGCTTAAAAGGTTAGATATGTTTTCATCAAATGTACACATCATTTCCATGTCTACCTAGAGTACAGACTGAGGAGCTGGAAGAGCTGCCCAGTGGTCCAGTACGTGCTTAGAGTGCGCAAAGCCCTGAATTAGAGCTCCACAACTGAACAAGTTCTAAGAATGTGGACATTGTCTGGATGGTGGTGGCGCACATCTTTAATCCCAGCACTCAGAGGGTAGAGGCAGGTGGATCTCTGTGAGTTCAAGGTCAGCCTGCTCCACAAAGAGCATTCCAGGACAGGTTCCAAAGCTACACAGGGAAACCCTGTCTCGAAAAACAAAACAAAACAAAGTGGACACTGAAAGAGCAAAGAAAACTAGAAAGATCATTAGTATTTAGTAAAAATATTCCATTCTACCATAACCTGTCTGTGCATGTAACTAAAACGCATGAATGCCAGCACCATACGGAACAAAGGATATTAAACTGCACACTACCATAAAGAAGTTGCTAATGAAAAGTAAAACTTAGAAGCTAGAAGAAAATAAAATGCATTTAAGATCAATCATTTCTATTTGCTAAACCACAAGTGTGGAACTTTCCAGCAAGTATTGTATTTCGCAATAAGTGGTAATAAATACCATATACTTTATTTTTAAAATGTGTTCAACGGGAAAAAAAATCCAATTTACCTCTTAAAAGCTATTGGTGTTAGGTAAACAAGAAAGAAGAGAAGTCAAATTTTCATCTCTGATATCTATTCATTTTTATTTCCAAGACCCAGTATTTATGTATTTTATTTTCTCTAAGGAGCAATTTTCATCTATGTTGCTAAGAGGGCTGTTTAAGAACATATGAAATTGGCAGGAAGGAAAGAGACTCTAGGAAATTGTTTTTGTTATTTATAGCTACTTAGTAAGTTGTTTCATTGGCAGTGCAGAGGTAGGCACTTGGAACATGGTACGCAAGTACTCCAACACTGAGCTACACTTCAGTCCGTGTGTAAGACTTTAATTACAACAATATGAGGGTTGGGCAAAATACACTTTGTTTCAAATAAGTAAAAAATCAGATTTGTAGATGTGTTAAGTGGTCGTCTGGAGCAATGGTTTAGATTAAGAAATTAAGTATTAGTTACAAATTAATGAGACCAAATTATTTTGAGGAATCATTATTTCAACATAGTTTTAAAAAGGCTAATTTTCTTTAACTGTTCATAAAATGTAACTGGTGCTTCTGAATATCACAGACTTGAATGAGGATGCAGATGTTAGTAAAACAGCTGTATTTTGGCAAGCATTTTATTGACATTATATGGGAAAGTATAGCTGAAATTGTAAAGTGGCACCTGTCTCTCACCAGATAGCTCGTCTGATGTAACAGAAGACCCCACACTGTACTGAGTAGAAAGGAGGGCCTGCCATTTGCTCAGCAAGAGTTAACAATTAAACAAAAGCATCTAATTGAACTTTAGTTCTAATATCAAAGGCCTACCCCATTTTTCAATGTACTAGTTTTTACCTTTGAATGAGCTGAATTGGCCACAACATGAAAGACTGGATTTGTTCACACAGCATGTGCATTCTTTACACAGAAATGCATAATCCTGAGCTTCTGCAGCGGCTTGTCACTTGGTACTTAGAGAAATTAAAATAATTTGAAAGATAATTTCACATCTAATTTCTAGAAAAACACCTGAGATTTTGCAAAGAATGAGAAGAAAATTATTTTTTTTTTCAAGTTGTAAGTTAGCAGAGTGATAACTGCTCTGATCACTCATTTTGGAGGAGAGAAAACTGATGAACTAAAGTACGTTTGTACTCTGAACAGTACACAGCCCTCCAAGGTCAGGACTACTCACTTGTGGGAAAAGGACTGGAAACCAGAGGGTGATGACAATGGGGAGACTGTCAGGCCGAGGCAAACAATAAGTTAGATGTGTAGTATCCAGTCAGATAAGAGAAAAAATTTAAAAGATAAAACCTTATCTAATCAATGGAATTACATTTCAAAGATCAGAAAAACCAAAGTAAAACTTAGAGTAAGTACAGATGTAGCCAGGCGGTGGTGGTGCACGCCTTTAATCCCAGCACTCAGGAGGCAGAGGCAGAAGGTGAGTTCGAGGCCAGCCTGGTCTACACGAGCTAGTTCCAGGACTGGCTCCAAAGCTGCAGAGAAACCCTGTCTCAAAAAACCAAAAAAAAAAAAAAAAAAAAAAGTAAGTACAGACGTTTGATCTGTATCTTCCTTCAAGTAATGTACTGATATAAACTAGATTCAATTTTTGTATCCTTCTAATGACTATCTCTATATATTATGTTTCTTTCTATCTGAAAAAACAGTCTAATATAACATATGCAGCCTGAAGTAATTAAGGTCCTCAAGTTTAAAAAAAGGGTGACAAGTTTTTAAAAACTTAAAACTACAAGGCTGGAGAGATGGCTCAGCACTTAAGAGCACTGACTGCTCTTCCAGAGGACTTGGGTTCAAGTCCCAGCACCCACATGGCAGTAGCTTACAGCCATCTGTAACTCCAGTACCAAGGGATCCAACACCCTTTTCTGGTCTCCATAGGCACCAGGCACAAATGTGGTGCACAGACATACATGTATACAGGCAAAATACCCATACACATGAAATAAAAATAAAGGTAAGGAAAAATTTTAAACTTGAACTATAAAGGGATGTGTTTCTATGTATTCCCTTGTGTATTTTTTAAACCTCTACATGATATAAAGACCAATTTTTGTTGCTAAACTGCCTTCTTGCACAGCCGTAAGCAGTTATTTCTGTAGAGGGGATAAGATCTGCATAAATCTTTTTTTTGTTTGTTTGTTTGTTTTTCGAGACAGGGTTTCTCTGTGGCTTTGGAGCCTGTCCTGGCACTAGCTCTTGTAGACTAGGCTGGCCTCGAACTCACAGAGACCCGCCTGCCTCTGCCTCCCAAGTGCTGGAATCAAAGGTGTGCACCACCACCACCCGGCAAGATCTGCATAAATCTTAAACAAAACATTTATTCAAGAAACTTGATTTGAGTCGAGCAGTGGCGGCATACACCTTTAATCCCAGCACTTGGAAGGCAGAGGCAGGTGGATCTCTGTGAGTTTAATGCCAGCCTGGTCAGGACAGGCTCCAAAGCTAAGAGAAACCCTGTCTCAAAAAGAAAAAAAGAAAGAAAGAAAGAAAGAAAAGAAAAGAAACTTGATTTGACACTTATGAATGAACTATCCTTAGATTTTGGAGAAAGATTTTAGAAAAGTACAAGGGAGGGTCAAAGTGTCTTTTTTTTTTTTTAGAAAAATATAATGTATATAATACATTAGAAACTACACAAACCCTATGTTTTCCATTGATTGTGAAGGCACAACGTTAACATAATTAAAAGGAAATGCATTTTCGCTATGTATGATGAATTTTACCAGCTCATAAAAATATATGGATTGGCAAACATCACTGCAAATGTTTCCAATTTTCAGTTCAAATTTTGATTTAAAACTTTCTGGGCATGGTGTTGCCCAGTTATAGTCCCCAAATATTTGGGAGACAGAGGCACGAGGACAATGACTCTGTCTCCAACAGCAAAAAAGAATAAAAAAAGGGTGTGTGTGTGGAGTGGGGTGGGCAAATTCTATTTGTAAAAAAGTCAATAGCACATCCTTGTAGGTCCATGTTCTTACTGCTGCACAGCCTGCTCGCCAGTGGTCACTGGGCTCTCTTCATTTGTTGAATAGTCCAGCTGGTCCATCACCTAGGCACAAATAAAAGATATCTGAAAATGCAAATGTTAAACTTCCCTTCCACTCTTCATTAATTTGGCAAAAGTATTCTGGTTTTGTGTGATGTTTGTGTGTGTGTTTGCATGCGTGCATCTGGATAAACAGGTATGTGTATGCACACGCGTGTGGTTTTCTTCCCCAGCTGCCTTCCACCTTAGATAAGCACTGTCGCTGACCAGAGAGTTCCAGGGGCTGTCTATCTCCACAACCCGTGCCCACCGACCTTCGCTTTCTTTTCTTTTTCTTACTTTTAGTTTTTTGAGATAGTCTCACTTATGTAGTCCTAGGTAGCCTGAAAATAACAAGAGATCCACATGCCTCTGCCTCCAGAGTGCTGGTATTAAAAGGCAAGTGCCACCAAGCCTGAGCCCTTCCACGTGGCTTTTTAAAAAAATTATGTAGCTTTTAATTATGCAGCTTTGCAGCCTGTCCTGGAACTAGCTCTTCTAGACCAAACTGGCCTTGAATTCACAGACTCTACCTCCCAAGTGCTGGGATTAAAGGCATGAGCCACCATTGCCTGGCTAGTCCACGTGGTTTTTTTAAATGAGTGCTGGGCACCTGAATTCACACATCATGCCTATTCAGGAAGTACTTTACAACTGAGCTATCTCCCCACCCATGCCCTTTTCCCTTTTATTGAAAATAGTTATTTTCTCATACAATATATCCTGATTGCAGTTTCCCTTCCCAGTTCCTTCCCCTTCCCCTCCCCTCTGGATCCAACTGAGCTAAGTCCCCAGTCATCCCAAGCCCCCTTTTTTAATCTCAGCATTCAGGACATAGGTCAATCTTTGTGAGTTTGAAGCCAGCCTGATCAAAACAGTAAATTGCAGGACAGCCAGAGTTACACAGAGAGACGTTATCTCAAAACCCCAAAAGAGTAATCTTGGAGCAAGAGAGAGATGGCTCAGTGATGAAGGGCACTCTTAGTCTGGTCACCAGCACCCACTTTGGTGAAATAACAACTGCATGTAATTCTGGCCCCAGGAGGATCACTTGCCTCTGGCCACCATACCTGTACTAATGTGTATATGCCCACATACATACACATAATTAAAAATAATAAAAGTAAACCTTAAAACACAAGTGACCTTATGGAACCAAGCATTCCTTTTGGACCACTGTTTAGGTCAACATCATGTTTAACTTCTCAGGAGGATGAATTATAAGACTTGCGGCCTGTATGAATACTGCATTTTCGGAATCTTCCATTTGTCTCTATTTCCCAGTATGAAATACAAACTGCCCTTTGTAGCAGCAGGAATTCCACTTCAAAAGAAGACTTTGAAGTGTGCACTTGTGTAAGTGCAAAATTAAAAATGATTCCAGAAGTTAGTGTGAAAATCCCTGCTGGCTCTGCAACCTTGTAACCTTATTAAGATAATGTAAGAATAGGCCGGGCAGTGGTGGCGCACGCCTTTAATCCCAGCACTTGGGAGGCAGAGGCAGGCGGATCTCTATGAGTTCAAGGCCAGCCTGGTCTACAAGAGCTAGCTCCAGGACAGGCTCCAAAGCCACAGAGAAACCCTGTCTCGGAAAACAACAACAACAAAAAGATAATGTAAGAATAATATAGTTCGCTGCTCTTTAATCCAGCACTTGAGAGGCAGAGGAAGTCAGAGTTCTATATGAATTTCAGACCACTCTGGTCTACAGCAAGTTCTAGGCACGCCAACGTTACACAGCGAATGTCGAGACACACAGGCACACGCACACACTCATACCCCTCTCAAAACAAGCAAACAAAATCAACAAAACCCCACCACCACCCAAGCAAGTAAAAGAATAATACATGAACATTTGGAAATATTACACAACAAAAATTCCTACTAATAAAAATGCAAACAAGAGCACTTAAAACACCTGAAAACAAAACAAAATAAATTCACCAAAGAATGCTTTAAAGGCATTACAAGTGAGTATATTAATTCTATGTATATTCTGTAAGAAAATTAAAATATTTGGAAATGCAAGAAAAAGGAAGTGTTTAAATATTTCAAAACTTTTTAAACCATTATTTAGATAAAATTACTTAAAAATAGAAAATGTGATCTTTTTGTTAAAATTGTAAGACTTTTAGACCAATTAATGACTAGATTTCAGTATCATTCTACATGTTTTCCTTCTTCATTATGGAAAGGCCAGCAATATAAACGTCCTATTGTTTTTAAAGATTCTAATTTTTTTTTTTTTAGAAGGAGGGCTTGCTCCACATGGGATTTCTGGACTTGCCAAACAAGAGCGCCCCTAAGCTGAGGCTCTCAGCTGACAGGCACCTTAGCAATAGAAACCCACCCAGTAAAGCTCACCTGTCAGCAACCGCAGTTATCAAAGGCCACAGTCATTTACTTAGCCCTTTATCTGTCAAAGATAACACCTAGATTAAGGCAGTTTCATGTTCGTAACACTTCTAGGAGAAAAAAATTCAAAGGATGGGGATCTAAAGGGATTGCTTAGCATATGGGAACCCTAAGTTCCTTTTACAGCATCACAAAAAGACACAATAAACTTAAATGAGTTTAAAAAAAGATAAAAGCCAATCAAGATAGGTAACATTAAGCATCCCATAACATGAGACATAAGGTGAAGTTGTGGAATAGTTCATTTTAATCACATTTACAATTATAGACATCCACCTAGATACATTTATCTATGTGAATATGGCCCCTTTCTTCTGATAGAAGGCCAGAGCTGTGGAAGACCTGAAGCAGCTATGAGAAAGGATTGTAGGGGGTGGGGAAGACACAAAGCTTTTCTTGTCTGTGATCTGTGTACCTGGCAACCATCCTGAAGAGTAAGAGCTATGTACCCAGCATTATAACAGGCTTCTGTTTTCCTAATTCTTAGGTATCACACTGGGCTCTATAATCCCAGCCCTAAATATAGATATATTAATTAGCCAGTCATGGTAGTACATAGCTGTGATCCTGGCATGCAGGAAGTTGAGGCAGGAGGAGTCTGGGTTTCAGGAAGCCTAGACTACACAGTGAGACAACCCCCCCTTTTCAAAAACAAAGCTAAATAAACAACAACAAAACAATTTAAAAGTCCACTAATTGAAAAGTTACCATTTCTGTTTCCTATTCTTTAAGATTTCAGTAACAACAATAAAGAAACAGAACGTGAAGATCAAGTACTTAGAAACTCAACAAATCAACATAGCCAATAAAATTAACTGGCAAAATCAACATTTCACATTTGTAAATAGGCAATCTGTTTGAAAAATTGTCCTTTGAAACTGGGCCAGCATTTTCAAACTGGCATATTCAAAGCTCTGCTTGTTTAGAACTGATCTCTGAAAACTGCTTAATACATTAACCTGAGTAACTGGAGCTCCTGATCTCAAGCGGTTGCTCTAAGTAGCTTTGTAGCTCGACTCGTGACTTACAGCTTGTGACTTCTAAAAATAATTACAAGTACGAGTGACATTAGCAGACACACTGTTCACTGGACCTCAAGCTGGGAGCATCAGAGTAAACAGCTTGTCGGAAGCTACGCACGGCCCTCATTCCACTTGATTTACTATTAGAAAGACGAAATACCACCCCACAGATGTTACACTCTACTTCATTTTTCTCTCTAAGGAAAAAATCATTTATTCACTCTACATTAATTAGAACTATGGCTTCAAATAAAGTCAAATGAATGAAACTGAATACTGGAACTCTAGAAGTCTCCAGAAAAATGTCATAAAAGAAACTGAACTAGCCCTGAAGCTATAGAAAAGGATTTGTAACTGATTTTTCCAAATTCATATTATTTTAATGAAACTGTAGAAAAAAATCTTACTTCATTTGATGAAAAATTTACCAAAGAGGGAGAAAGAGTCCAAGTTAAGTACTACAGCACTTAGGTGTTGTCTGCATTTTATGCTACCAGGACCATTAAAAATAGGATATGATGCCAGGCGATGGTGGTGCATACCTTTAATTCCAGCACTTGGGAGTCAGAGGCAGGCAGATCTCTGTGAGTTGGAGGCCAGTCTGGTCTACAAGAGCTAGCTCCAAGACAGGCTCCAAAACTACAGAGAAACCTTGTCTTCAAAAACAAAAAACAAGATTTCCTTATCTGAAATACTTGGGACTGAAAGTGATTCAGATTTTGAAAATGTTTGGTATATTTGCCTACCCATAAAGAGATGTTTTGTGGAGAGGATGCAAACATGAGTTAGAATCCACAATGGGGATCAAAGGCATGGCAACAGGAACAGCTGAGAGCTCACATCTTTTTTTTTTTTTTTTTCTGGTTTTCCGAGACAGGGTTTCTCTGTAGCTTTGTAGCCTGTCCTGGAACTAGCTCTTGTAGACCAGGCTGGCCTTGAACTCACAGAGATTCTCCTGTCTCTGCCTCCCGAGTGCTGGGATTAAAGGTGTATGCCACCACCGCCCGGCATCACTGGAGATTTTTAAAAAATATTTTCATTTTATTTGCATTGGTGTTTTGTCTGCATGTATGTGTGAGGGTATGAGATCTTGGAGTTATAGACAGTTGTTAGCTGCCATGAGGATGCTGGGACTTGAACCTGGGTCCTCTGGAAGAGCAGTAAGTGCTCTTAACTGCTGAGTCATCTCTCCAACCCCTTTGTTTTTGTTGTTTGAGACAGGGTTTATCTCCTGTCTCAAAAGGACCTCCTACACCACTGTAGCTTTGGAGCCTGTCCTGGAACTAGCTCTTATAGACCAGGCTGGCCTCGAACTCACAGAGATCATCCTGCCTCTGCCTCCCAAGTGCCGGGATTAAAGGCGTGCACCACCACTGTCCGGCTAGATGTACTTTATCTTTAGTAATGTATTTGTGTGTGGATATGTGCACATGAGTAGGAACATTCTGAGGTATGTAGGAGCCCCCAGAACCAGAGTTACTGGCAGCTGTGAGATTCTTAGATGTTAGTGCTGGGAACTGAATTGTGGTCCTTCAGAAGATCAGTACATGCTCTGAACTATCTCTCCAGCCCCACTTTTGTATTTCTTGTTTGAAAAATACAAAAATGAGGGCTGGAGAGATGGTTCAGTGGTTAAGAGCACTTGCTGCTCTTCTAGAGGACCCTGAGTTTGGTTCCTAATATGAACCTGTAATTCCTCCTTCAAGGAATCTTCTAGCCTCTACAGGCACATCTCCACTGAACATAAATACATCTTTAAAACTTTTTAAATAAATACAAATACAAGTTGAAGAATGGTACCAGACTCTTATAATCCCAGCATGCGGGACAGTAAGGCAGGAGGAGGACTGCTGAAAGCCCAAGGGCAGCAGGCACTACACTGGAATTTAAAACAGACCGGACCTCTGAGTAGGCCCTGTCTTAAAAGACTCAAAACCTAAACCCAAACCAAACAACAAACATATATTACTTAATAATTAAAACACACAGAAATTAAATAATTAAAACACACAGAAATTAAAACACACAGAAAGAAATTACTGAAGAAAAAACAGAGAGCCTACAGACAGACTTTCAGACCATTAACTGCCAATGACATTAACTTACGTTACGAAGCAGAACAAGAACATCTTTTCATATCAATTTTACCATTTCCCAGAAAATCCCTTAAGAAATGTCTGGGTAAAAAATAATAAAGAATAGCAGCAAACATAACTTTTGGTTTGTTTTTTTGAGACAGGGTTTCTCTGTGTAGCCCTGGCTGCCCTG
Organism: Ondatra zibethicus; assembly: GCA_004026605.1. Classification (NCBI taxonomy): domain Eukaryota; kingdom Metazoa; phylum Chordata; class Mammalia; order Rodentia; family Cricetidae; genus Ondatra; species Ondatra zibethicus. Next base: position 435,063 of record PVIU01000136.1, read on the forward strand.
GAACTTACTCTGTAGACCAGGCTGGTCTCCAACTCAGAGATGCACCTGCCTCTCCCTCCCAACTGTGGGGATTAAAGGCATGTGCCATCATCACCATCCAGTGAATATTAATATACAGCCAGCAAAAGATTTTTTTACAAGAAATTATAAATGAAATACATAAAAATAATGAGAAAGGGAAGCTAGGACCCACTGACAGGTCATCTAGCTGTCCAGCCTCTACAGAAGACAGAAGGACGTTCACTACCCTCGTGAGGTGGTTTGAAAAAGAATGCCCCCCAAAGACTCATGTGTTTGAAAGCTTTGGCCCATAGGGAGAGGCACTACTAGGAGGTGTGACCTTGTTAGAGTAGGTGTGGCCTTGTTGGAGGAAGAGAGCCACTGAGGGGCAGGCTTTGAAGTCTCCTATGCTCAAGCCAGGCCCAGTGTGGCAAACAGTCTCCAGCTGCCTGTGGATCCAGATGTAGAACTCCCAGCTCCATCGCCAGCACCAGGTCTGCCTGCACACTGTTATGCTTCTCGCCATGGCAATAATGGACTAAACCTCTGAAGCTATAATCCAGCCATAAAGTAAATGTTTCCTTTATAAGAGTTGCCGTGCTCATGGTGTCTCTCACAGCAACAGAACCCTAACTAAGGAAAGGTCCTTCATCCATACTCAATACTAGAGCTCCCCTAAGCTCCATTCAGTTCTCAGAATGTGCCAGCTTTCTTCCCATGAAACTTCTAAATACACAGTTCCTTTAAGATGAACATATAGCCCAATATTAAGTGATATTTTACAGTTTTTGAAGCCCTTCTCCAAATCACTCATTAACTTGCCCTGAGTGCTTGGCCTTAGACGTGCCATCCCTAGGTACCATGACCCTTTGCCATTATCAATGCATTCATCACACTTTATTGCTAGCGACTCTGTCTGCATTTCTTAGCAAGTTTCACAAGGCAACAAGAGGAGGCCTGCTGCTAACTTCCTCATCCTGTAAAGTCAGTATTTGAAATCATCCTTAGCCCAGAGAATCATTCAATACACAGTTATTAAATGCATAAATATAAAACTATTAAGAAGGATAAAAAGCCATTTTGAGGATAAGACATTCAAAAGTTAGTAGTAGTTTAGGACATACTTTAATCTTTTTTTTTAAAAGATTCATTTATTTATTATGTATACAACATTCTGCCTCCATGTATGCCTGCAGGCCAGAAGAGAGTGCCAGATATCATTACAGATGGTTGTGAGCCACCATGTGGTTGCTGGAATTGAACTCAGGACCTCTGGAAGAGCAGCCAGTGCTCTTAACCACTGAGCCATCTCTCCAGCCCCAGGATATACTTTAATCTTATTGATTAAAGTAGGGTCCCTAACTTGCTATGTGTTTGAGGTTGGCCTTGAATTCCTCAATCTCCAGTCTCTATCTCCCAGGGGTTGGGATTACAGGCGTGGGCTACTATATATGACTCAATACTCTTTTTATTTAAAAAAAAAAAGTACACACACACACACACCATATGGGAGGTCTAGGTTTGATCTCCAGCATTAGGGAAAAATTGATGTGGGTCATCTTCATGGAAAAATTATCAGCTATTTTACTAGTTTCATGAAGGACTTGTGACCATAAATACCTTCTGTATACATTAATGCAGGCGAAGCCAACAGCACTGATAAACAGGCAAGGCAGGCATAATGATTATCTAATATAAATCTCAAAAAGAAATCCAATATGTCCCAGAAAGAACTTTAAACCTTTTCCAGTCAGGGAAGCCTGTAATGTAACGTTGGCCACCTCTTCTGAAGCACTACGGGAGCTGCCATGAACATCTGCAGCCTCCTGCCCCAGAGCTGCCATGAGCATCTGCAGCCTCCTGCCCCAGAGCTGCCATGAGCATCTGCAGCCTCCTGCCCCAGAGCTGCCATGAGCATCTGCAGCCTCCTGCCCCAGAGCTGCCATGAGCATCTGCAGCCTCCTGCCCCAGAGCTGCCATGAGCATCTGCAGCCTCCTGCCCCAG